>BGNK01004050.1:0-29342 GCA_003297005.1 Symbiodinium sp. clade A Y106
CTTTATTTGTCTTTATTTGTCTTTAATTTGTCTTTATTTGTCAAAATTTGCCGATCCTGTCGAACAAGCCCTGTAGATCTAATCCCTGTTGTTCTGGTTCGGTGCAAACGGTCAATGACGATGTCAGGATGTGGTCGAAAGGCTGGACTCAACCATTTCATCCACTCCTCCTGATGGGGATCGGCGCATGCACTGAGAACATTTGCAACTCATTGGGCCATCCAACTGTCAAGATGGGTCACCGTTGGGAAAGGTGGTACCACAACTTTGTCGGCTTCACGACGCGAGATTTTGACATCAGTAAACTCCGGATCATCACCTCCGTCTGGATCATCTCCATCAGGCGGATCACGATCTGGGCCCTTACGAGTCTTGCGCGGCGGGTCTCCACCATCATCGTCAACGTCAGGTTCGGGAGGAGGATCACCGTCATGTACGTCATGAGCTTGTTCATCATCTCCATCGTCATGGTTTTCACCTTCTTCACCCTCATCGTTACCACCTGCTGCCTGGAGATTTTCTGTCATTAACCTCCATTCATCGCGATCTGCACGAAGTCGTTGTTCGGATTTCTGAGCTTTCTCCATTTCTGACCGCATATCCGCAATCTGCTCAAGGTACTCATCCTCCAATTGCTTCAATCGTGAATCGCGAATGGATGAATCCTGGTTCTTGGGTAGTGCGACCACCTTCGCATCCTCCACAACAAGATTGGCAACTGCAATATCAGATGCCAAGTCACCGTCATAACATACACCCTTTGAACCACAGAAGGATGACGAAGATGTTTGTCCCGTCATTCCAAGTGTACCAAGTAGCTCATTGAGTTGTCGATCACGTACGGCTCTGGCGTCACTCAGCGCCGATGTGTTCTGTTCGGGCGAGGAAGACGACGATGCACGCTGCGCAAAACGCAAGGGTGCTTGCTCGTCTGCGCGTGGCGCAAAATGCACGGGCGCTGCTTCTTCCACCATTGACGAAGATACACGTTGTGTGGCTTCTGCGAAGTCATACTTCTCTCGATTGGCCGAACTTCGGTGATTAGGTGTGTGAATTTCAGTGGTACGTACCTCAACTCCTACTGGAAAAGCTTGGACTCTGTCCCTACTTACACACTCCCAGCCCGACTCAGTAGTCCTCGGCGACATGGGCATGCTTGACGCCTGTTGGAAAAGCCCTTGAGACGCGAGTCGTGCTGCTTCGAGTTCACTTCGTGTTCTCGCATGCATGTCTTCCTGCAATCTCAATGCTCTTCTTAGTCGGTAACGCTTGCTTTGCACTGCCCTCGACGTGTCGGAGTTGATCTTCTGCATTCTGCATCCTTCGCACTGCCATGCTACGGAACTCTTCTTCTTCGCCAAGACGGTCACGGAGACCTTGCTGCTCACGAATACCAGATGCACGTATGTTCATGGCGTCGCCGGCAACAATAGCGTCTTCATTCCTGGCGAGTTGAAGATGTTCTTTCATGGTCATCAAGATATGTTCAGAATCTGCCATACCTGCGCGAAGTTGAAGATTCTCTCTGGCCCGTTCGTGAAGTTCGGAAGTAAGCCTTTCATACTTTGAAGCCGTGGTTATACCGTCTCCTTGTGCTCTTTCTTCCAACTGAACAAGGCTAAGAGCTGCCTCTTTTCGTTCTTAATGTAGTCGTTGAGCGAGTTCTTCGGTGACGATATGATCACGTTGCCGTTGAACAGTGACTTTGCTCGTTGATCCTTGTCATGGCCGACTCAAAATCGTTTCTCATCTCCTGATTCACACGATTCATATGTTGCATGGCCCGACAAGCTGTGTCACGCTGTCGTTCCAATTGCTGAATCCGAATTTCCGAGCCTTCATCTTCCTGTTGCATCTCCCTCTCCGCAACCAACGTCTGGATGACACCCTCGAAATTCTGAATCTCACTCTGATGGTACATCTGCTGCGCAAGCTGTGCCGCCTCGAGTTGATTCCTGATGTTTAGTCTGGTGTGTCCTCCACGTTCATCGGCGGGTGAAGGGAAACGGATTGGAGAAGTGTCCTCAGTCGCAGGAATCGTTTCCATGGTCACTTCCTCAGAGTTCGTCAATGCTCGAAACATAGGCTGACTTTTTTGTGCAGACAAAAATGCGCCGACCAGTCACAGGCTGACTCTTATCGCGTACCTTGGTTGAACTCCGCGATCTCTTCGACGAGGAACTTCTTGATGAACTTGGCTTGGATACTCTGTCCGGTGTTCTTGAACCTTTGTCCTTCCTTTTCGCCACCAAACGTAGGCTTGCATCACAGGCAAACTTGGTGCCTCATCCTTCCGATCGTTGCCTTTGGTAATCCTTGATCCTGAGGATGTCGGACGCGAAGGCGTTGATGCCCTCGACAAATTCTTTGCTTTGGGAGCTACCTTGGGTGTGGCAGACGAGGAAGGCTTTGCTTTGTCTTCCTCGGTGTCAACGGACTGCACCACCGTGTCGTCGGCTGTGGATTCTCCAACTGCCGGCCGGCGCTGCCACTGCACCACTAAAGGTCCATGTCGTATCTGCACTTGACCCAGAAGTCATCGTGGTCGTGGAAAAGCCAGTACCAGTTGTGCTCGCAGGCAGAGCCTACGGCTGATAACCTGCGTGAGGGTTTGCTATCGATGATACTGTAAGTTGTCGCTCACCTCACCAGAGCTTGTAAGAATAGATGTGGTAAGGCAGACTCTTCCACACTGTCCAGAACCCTTGCAGGCAAACTCGTCTCCACTGTTTTCTCGCAATGCGGTCAGCGACGAGTTGTCTGTGCACGGGATGGCTCGAATCCTTCTGCTAGGTCGAAACAGGCTTACTAGCTTTGCTAGTTGGCATATAGTTTTTTGAGCCAAAGTTGCGTTACATGCGGAGCATAGAATACTGGCACGACAACATGAGACATGGTCCGTATCCGGTCCTATGTGTATGACGAAAAGGATTGATAGAAACAAGATCCGCAAAACGGAGTCTTGCTCTTATGTACATGACGAATCATGACATACGGTTGCATAGCTCAGGTCGCGATACCTACGAATTGGACTAGGCATCGACGTCCGTTCGCAACTGCTACTGCTACTGCTACTACTATTTCTACTACTACTGCTACTTATTGATTATTGACAGTGCTACCACTACTACAGCTGCTGCTGCTACTACTATTGCTACTACTACTACTACCAGGAGTAGGGGTCGGAGGAGTAGGAGTAGGAGTAGCAGTAGGAGTAGTCATCGTAATAGTCGTCGTCGACGTAGTGGTACTAGTAGTGGTAGTGGTAGCACAGTAGTGGTAGTGCGGGTAGGGCGGTACAAACTAGTACTAAAGCCAGTAGTGCGGGTACTGGTAGTGGGTAGTGCACCGGTACCGGTACCAGCACGAGTACTGCCAGCACCACCACGACGACGACGCTACTACTCCCACTACTATCTGGTAGTGCTATTTTCTGCTCCTGCTCCTTTTGCTGCCACTCCTATCACGGCTGCTGCCATCTACTGTTGCTCCAAGTGGCATTGCTAAATGACGACCACTGCCCTGCTTACTACTGCGCCGACAAATTACCAATTGCTGCTTATCACCTGTCCTCGGAAGAGGACAACGACCATTCTGCTCGTGTTTCCTCTCGATTGCTCCAAGATGCAAAGTCCTTTTGCGCATTTGGACTTTCAGCTGGTGTTCAGCATCGCTCTGCGCTGCATCCAAGCTGTCCTGCAAGGCAGCCACATCTGCTCTGGATAACAAAAAACATTCAGTGCTTTGGGATCATACAGATTCTGCTGAAAATCATTTACCGCTGGCAAAATTCCGTTCTGAAGCTATCACTTTGCCTAGGCACTGAATGCCGACAATACTCGAGAAAGTAGAAGATGGTTTAATCTATCCTTCGGGCAGGAAGGCCGCACAGCAGTCATGCAGCTGCGATTTACGTCCGTTCAGGCTTTACCGGGGTTACAAGCTGATCGACGTGCATGCGTGGCAAGTCAACCCGCGAGCTTTCCTCTAGGAAACCCCAAACCCACAACCCCGAACCCTAACCCAAAACCCAATCCCCAAGTACGAATAGGGTTCAAGTGTGGCCCAGCCTTCAAGAAAACGGCAGTTATGACTCTCAGGATAGCGAAAACCTGGGCTGTTTTTGGAGGCACTTTCAAGTTTTAATTGGTTGTGGGGTCTTCTTAAGCATATACTGTACCCCGTGTTTAAAACATGAAAATGGGCCCCTATCGGACCGGGGGAATTTGTTCTTTTATCCGCACATGCTCTTTGCCGTTGGTTGCGTCGCGAAACTGGAGAGCTACAAATTGCAAAGTTGTGTGGCGAATTATTCGGCAGTTACCTGGTCAATTTCGCGGAGGCCGGCTCACTTGTGACTTCTCCAGGCTTGCCCGCTTTGGCTCACTTGTGACTTCGCGGACACAAGAATTTGCAACACGTCTCGGCAAACGTGCATCCAATCACTTGTGACTTCTCCGCCTTGTGACTTCTCTGACAGAAGAATATGCAACCCCTCTCGGCGAAAATCACTTGTGACTTCTCCGCCTTGGTCAAGAAATATCTTAAACACGCCACTTCGCTTGGCGATTCCGGCTCATCTTAAACATGCCCCCTCCTTCGGCGATGCTACTTCATCATCTATCTTAAAGACAGCCCCTTTTTGGCGATGCCGGTGCCTCATACATCTTAAACATGCCCCCTCGTTTGGCCATTGCGGTTTAATTTAACATACACCTGAAGCNAAGCCCCCCCCCCCCCCGGTTTCCCGATTCCGGCCCAAGATATATCTTAAACACGCCCCCTCGGTTGGCGATTCCGCATTATCGTATATCGTAAACACTCCCCGCCATTTGGCGATGTTACTTCAGCATCTACCTTAAAGGCGGCCCTTGATTTGGCGATACCGGCGCCTCATATATCTCAAACATGCCCCCCCCCCGTTTGGTTATTCCGATTCCTGTTCAAGATATATTTTAAACACCCCCCCCAAACACCCCCGCCGTTTGCCGATGCTACTTCAGCATCTATCTTAAAGACGGCCCCTGGTTTGGCGGACCGGTGCCTCATATATCTCAACCATGCCCCCTCGTTTGGTTATTCCTGTTCAACATATGTTAAACGCACCCTCGTTTGGCGATTCCGGTTCATCATATATCTTAAACACGCCCCCTCGTCTGGCGATTTCATCATTTATCTTTCGCACGGCCCCTCGTTTGGCGATTGCGGTTCAAGATATATCTTAAAAACATCCCCTTGTTTCGCGATTCTGCTTTATCGTATATCTCAAACACGCACCCTCATTTGGCGATGCTACTTCATTATCTATCTTAAACACGGCCCCTCGTTTGGCGATTCCGGCTCAAGATATATCTTATACACGCCCCTCGTTTGGCGATGCTACTTCATCATCTATCTTAAAAATGCCCCCTCGTTGGGCGATTCCGGTTCATCAGATATCTGAAACACGCCCCCTCATTTGGCGGTGCTACTTCATCATCTATGTCAAAGGCGGCCCCTGGCTGGATTTTGCAGGGGGGCCAAGTCAGAAGTCACAAGTGAACCGAAATAGACGTCACAAGTGAGCCAAAATAGAAGTCACAAGTGACCCCTCTACCAATTTCGCGGCCGCGGCCGAAGAGAAGGTGAGTTCGACTCCAATCTGCGAATTCCCGGAGGATCTGCCGGCCTTCAGCAGCGAAAAAACATGTTTCAAGTATGCAAGAAACACATCAAATCAAAAATATTTCGCATCGCTGCGCTATCCGAAAACAAAACTTAGCGGTAATGGGTTCAACACCCGGTGTTGAACTTGACCAGGACGTTCATCGGCGGGACGCCTTCCCACACAATGCTTAAGTTTACACGTGCTTCTTCGTTGCTGTGGGATTGCAGAACTTTCAGATGGTTGGTCGGTCTCAGAAAGCAGCGATCATATAACAGTAATGATTACAAAGTAGAAATAATGATAACAACTATTATTATAGAAATACAAATAGCAATAGCTTTTTTGATTGTTATCATATACAACCCCAGCCAATGGAGCCAGCATTGGCGACAGTCGGGGTTGAGCCACACCGCTGCCCCTGTGCTGGGTCCTGTTTTGGTTTTAGGGTTTTTTAAGTCTCGGGTAGCTATTCATTCAAGAGCTCGAAGTTGAAGGGTCTTGCGCTGCAACAAAGTTACATTTCTTAAAGTCATTGACCGTTTGCACCCAACCAGAACCACAGGGTTTAGATCCACAGGGTTTGTTCGACAGAATCGACAAATAAAGACAAATACAGACAAATTAAAGACGAATGAGGACAAATAAATACAAATAAAGACAAATAAAGCCAAATTAAGACAAATGAAGACAAATCAAGCCAAATAAAGGCAAATAAAGCCACATAAAGACAAATAGAAACTTTCAAAGTTTGCAAAAGTTTTAAAACAATTCCAGACGCCAGGAAGAGGAGGATGAAGAAGACCTGCCACAGGGGGGTTTAGGGTTAGAAGGCAGAGTGCTGTAATCGAGCTCAAGGATAATGAAAGGGTTTAGGGTTCAGGGTTTAGAGTTTCAGGGTTTTAGGATGGCCATTGCTGAAGGATGTCGCGCTTGTCTAAGTTGACCACAGTGTCCTCAGGTCCGCTGCTGGGTGAAACGACACCGTCTGGCACTCTGCCTTCCCTCTGGCACTCTGCCTTCCGCGAAAACACCTTTGAATTAATTTCAGCCACCAGCCTGGCTCCCATAGCTGTTCAGGTTCAGGTGCTTTGACGCTACTGGAACGCCTCTGACATATCTGGCGGCTTCTTCACAATCATCAAGAGATGGCTTCCGTCTGTAATGATATATTGTCGGCTCAGCTTGCACTGTCGCTCAGTGCCGGCGACTTCCCAGACATGGAGAATCCTTGCTACAACTGTGCCCTCCACCCATCCGGAGGAGAGTTTCTTCCATTGCTTCCTTTCACAAACCAGAGACGGGTCCTTGCTCATGTCCGACTATCTTCGACTGGTCAAGTCAGCCGAGATGCAGCAGCTCCAGGGCTGCGAGGCCGCCCAAACAACCTACTGCCTGCCGGCCCGGACGAAGTTGAGTAAGTTGAGTATCAGGTCACAGCTGGCGAGCTGGAAAACAGACCCGGCATGGCAAGCGGTTCGAGCAGGTCTCGAGGGAACCACATACGAGGTGCTCCCGGGCCCGTGTAGCCAGCCAGACGACAATGGAATCCGCTGCAGTGGGCTGGTTTGTCTGTAAGTATCCCAGAATCCCGATTTCGCATAAGTATAAACATTAATATGTTGTTGACAGAACTATTCGAGAGAGCGAGACCGAAAAGACAGTCCATGGTTGCATCGGTATGGAACTCCTGCTCTGCTGACCCCCCTCTGTATTCATTTCGGCGCCCCTGGTAATGAATAAACCTCCAGCACAGGCCCCCCCTGTATACATTAGTTGGGTGCGGGGATAAGCTCACCCACTCACAATCGGAGCGTCTTCAGTTGTGTTTCTGAAGCAAGCAATGCTCTTCTGAGGCACTACTCTGACAGCGAAAGGCCTTCTCCACAACAGTAACAAGCTTGATCATGACCTATTGGGGTCCCGTGCACCACAGCTAAATAATGGTGGTACTGTTGCTGTGTGAAAGGCAGGCAGAAGGCCATATGAGTAGACTCAGCTTTGAAAAACTATTGGAGAAGAGTCAGTCGCCGAAGCCTCACCCACCTGGCACTCTGCCTTGACACTCTGCCTTTACACTGTGCCTTCAACCCACTGACTGGTTGGCACTTTGCCTTTGGCGCTCTGCCTTTCTCAGTCAGCAGCCTCAGTGACAGTGGGAGGATTTCCCAAGTCCACTTCAAATTCATTGACATCGTCCGGATCTGTCACCGGCTCTTCCACCCAGGCATCTGCATCAGCTGGGTCATACCCGAAGCGAATCATAGACATCTTCCAGTAAAGCAGATCACCCTCCTGGACGGTCCCTTCGAAAAGTTGCAAATCCACACTCCTCCGGGCCCACCCCTGCTTGACTGCCCAGAGCCATCCTTGACTCGGAACGGTCATGTAAGACACGCCGGCGCCAGTCAGCTCAAGCTTGACGTAAGCTGGCGGTGCCTCTGGAGTGATCCTGAGATCATGTTGAAGTTGTTACTTGTTAGTATCAAGATCCATACATTTAGTGTACATATAGTGTCGAAGCATCAAAGCCTGCATGAACTTGAGTCTGAGTGGCGTCCTAATGTATTCTGGCCACCATTGGTAGCGCGCGAGCGCATCTTTGGGCTTGGAACGCAAGGAAATATGCGGGTCCTTGTGAGCAGTGGCATATGGTTTCGCCCAACCGCCGATGCCGACGGTGAAGAAATGGCTTCGAACCTGAAGGGAGACTTGCAGTGAAGCAAGAACCACAATCAACACATGCTAATGTTGCTTATCAGTATCATAAATTACACTGCCCACTGCCTTCCAGGAGTCCTCCACGGGAATGTAGAAGGTGAACAGGATCTCGTTGGGGTCTCGTGTCGCCTTGCCCTTTCCCTTGGCCTTGCAATGGCCCTGGCCGCACTGGCCCGTGTTCCCATCGGCACTGGCACTCTGCCTTCCTCCCTTTGTTCCCTTTCCCACTGTTCCTAAAGCCTTGCCCTTCCCGACACGGATACTGTCTAATGCATCGTTGTAGACAGCGGCTAGCTGCATATTCCTTCCAAACTCGACCAGAGCGCAAACGTTCTGAGAATCAGAAGCCATGGCCCAACGGACAATGACTCTGCCTTGCCCACTGGACAATGGCACTCTGCCCTACCCGCACAAAAGGCTAGCCACTTGATGCTTGATGAACCAGATTGCTGCTGCCACAGTACAAGACAATAATGAGCACTCATACAAACACACAGCACTGGAAACTGAGTTTTAAAGTCACACTTGCACTCACTGAGTCACCGGCTGGATTCACTCATCCAATCGCCCCAGCAGCCCTCATCACCATGTCGGCACAACCGACAAACGAACTGACAGTTTCCATAACCNCACTCACTGAGTCACCGGCTGGATTCACTCATCCAATCGCCCCAGCAGCCCTCATCACCATGTCGGCACAACCGACAAACGAACTGACAGTTTCCATAACCGAGACTGGCATGATCTCACTTTATGTTTTTCAACTCAGTCAGTGGCTCTGGCAGGCAAGTATGACAAATGCACAAAATTAATTCAGCTGTGACTTCCAGCTGAAAGTTGAGTGTAAGTAAATTGGTCTTGTCAATTAAGGTAAGGACTGTGTCATTTCACCTCCAGCCAGCAGTCCAGTCTCGGGCCCAGGACTCTGGCAGGGCCAGTGTCGGGACACAATTTCAACGTCACAGAATCATTGAAGCAAAAACTGATTGACCATTGACTGGTTCTGGGCTCAATTCAATAGTTTCATTCATTACCATCTAGCCGTACTTACCTTGTCAATGATCAACGTCTGTACGTGTGCAGCTCCTCCTGCAATTCCAGCAATGCTTCAATCATATATTCACGATCCTGGAATGGGGCATAGTAGGCTCGGGTCTTGATCCACTTGGCAATGGCTTGTTCCATAGACATCGAGGCAAATGCCATGACTCAGGCACAGTAAGCAGCACAGGTCCTGTTGATGCCACCCTAGCAATGGACAAGCACACGAATTGGCCTTCTCTTGCCTCCATTTCGACCGAGCTTCATCAGCTCCAATATTTCAAGAGCACGGCCGAGCTCACCAGGGAGTGACTCTTCAGCCACCTTCAAGCCACTGGAACTCTGCC
Source organism: Symbiodinium sp. clade A Y106 (assembly GCA_003297005.1). Classification (NCBI taxonomy): domain Eukaryota; class Dinophyceae; order Suessiales; family Symbiodiniaceae; genus Symbiodinium; species Symbiodinium sp. clade A. The sequence goes on from BGNK01004050.1 coordinate 9,754, forward strand.
TTGCATGGATATCAGTGGCAACTTTTCCGAGTCTGGTTTTGCCAATGTCACTGAAGCCTTTGTCCTTGCCAAATGCGCCCTTGAAAAATAGACTCTGAATATGGTGATTGAGCCTTTGATAGCCCTTGCTGATTGCCTTGCCCTTGCCCTTGCCGCCATTCTTGCCCATCATTGGAATCATTTTGCCCTTGGCACTCTGCCGTTGACCTTCGGAGAACTCGTCGTCTTCACGATGCCAGCATAACAGAATCTGTCTGAAATCTGAAATGAGACGGCGCCAAATACTCTTGAACTCATTACTTCTTTGTTCAGCATCAAAATCATTGGCATGAGTTTGATCCCAGCCACCATACCGAAGATGTGCAGTACCAGACAATCCACAATTCGCCACATACTCATACCAGTCGCATGGCTCATATGGGATTGATCCGTCATCTCCGTTCATAGCGATGACAATGTCAGGCTTTACCCCGGGCTGGTCGAATCGCATCGGGCAAACAAGACTGAACAACAAACAGTTGCCACTTGGGATGGGTCGTAAACCAGAACATCATCCATGGGCCACGTCGCGACATCATGCTGGCATGGCAGCGGTGGCGGCATCGCCCCCGGCTTCAAATTTGTCTGGCCGGTCCATGCTTTGTGCAACTTCATATCCATATATCCGAAATTTGTTACGGCCACTGCTGCCTCTTTGATCCTTTGATCCCGTTTTGCACCCCTCTGGAGCTTTTGCAACCCACATTCATAGTCGGCAACTGATCTGTCACAGTTTACACAACTCCATCGAAGTTGTTGCAAGGCTTCGTTCCAGCAAGCACTGCCAGGATCACGCTCAATGTCCTCAGGATCCTTGTCATGATGATCGTCGTTGGCGGCAGAGCTCGGCACTCTGCCTTCGAATTCGCCGAGCACCAGATTTCGCTTGAAACGGTCGTCGCCATCAGCGCTTTGAAAGACTTGAATCTGGAATTACTGCCTACCGCCACAGAGCAAAACATCCACCACTTGGGGGCTCCTGGCTATTATACAGCATCAGTCTTTAACTTAAATACCAAGATACATACATTGGATGATTCGTTCATGTTGCATCACGTGTCAATCACTTGATTCGGCAGCAGATGCGCTCCATGGTGCTGTCAGAAAACACACTCACTGACTATGCCGGGGCAGTCTGAGGCCTCGGCGATACGATGTTGTAGACATAGAACAGCAGGTCGGCCAGGTAGAACAATCACAAACAAAAACCTAAAATGATCATAACAAGAACTTTAAAAACTCATTTAACAACGAATAAAGCCAAAATAAAACAAATAAAGCCAAAATAAAACAAAAAAAGACAAAGTTCGCCAAATACGAACATAAATAATGCTTTGGACCCTTCTTTCATAAGTCCTGTTGATCTAAACCCTGTGGTTCTGGTTGGGCGCAAACGCCTAAGAATAAAGCCGCCTCTTCATTTGGCGATGCTGGTTGATCACGCTTCTTCAACCCGCCCCCTCGTTGTGCGACGGCGGCTGACCACAGTCTTAAATCTGGCTCCCGAATTGAGCGATGGTGCTGGATGTGCAGGGAATCAGCAAAAGCTGTGCGCAAACGAACTGTCTGAACCAAAAACATCTAGACCCCTAAACTTTAAACCTGTTCCCTCGACCACTTTGCCTCTCAACACGTCCTCGAGCCGTCTCCGACAACCAACCCGACCGATGGCGGCATATTAATTTGTTCAGCTTGCCCGATGATTTGGCGACAGCGGTTGATCACACTTCTGGCTCCCTTCCCCTGATGAATTAGGCGATGGCGGGTTGATCAAACTTGCTAAACCTGCTCCTTCATTAGGCCATGGCGGTTGACCATATTTCTGAAGCCTGCGCCCTCCCCTTGATCACAGGTCCTAAACCCGCTTCCACCAATGGCGGTTTACCACGTCTTAAATCCGCGTCCTCATTTGGCGATAGCGGTTGGTCACACGTCTCGATCTGCCGCTTAATTGGGCGATGGCGGTGGGTCGTACTTCTTGACCTGTCCTTCATTTCTTTCCTGCCTTCCTGCCTGTCCTCCTGCGGCTCTAGCTTAAAGCCAAAAGCAACAACACCACACCAACAAACGAAGTGAGTTCCCGAGGAAACTAGAAATCGACTAACACAAGGCCCAGAAACGATAATGGTCACGTAAGCGAGGAAGAAGAAGGCGAATGCACGGTTGGCCCCGCTCCTTGGTTCACTGTCAACAGCAGGTGAACTCAAAGTGCCCGGAGGCCTTAAGTTTTCTCGGGTGGGACAGGGACCGAGCGCTTGTTTTATTCGTCGTGCATTAGCGCTCCCATTCCTCCTACTGTTACCTGATGGAGGCACGGTCCCTCGTCCCTCTGGTCTGGGCACGAGCACTACATGCTATGCAAAAGTGTCCATCTTTCCGTGCAACGGGCTTGAAAGAAGCCCAGAAGTTGAGGACGTGTGTCGAGGAGGCATGCAGGTCCGGCACGAAATCGGAGTTGCGTGTTTAGGCCTTGCGCGCTCATGGTGACCAGTTGCAGCAACCTACCCTACTGCCCGCCATGACAGAACCTCAGTTGAGGGAACCGGACTGCAAAGGTCGCCTTACCCCTCGCGTGTATGCCCCGGTCGTGACGGCCTAAAGCAGTGACACTGCGCTTGCGGTAGTCGTGGCCCAAGGAAGCAAGCTTTACAGCCACGACGAGCTGTAGCAACTTGTTGTTGCGTGTTGCAGTACAGTGCAGTGAAAGCCATCAGCCCCTGCACGACAAGGAGCAGCACTGGGCGAACGTTGACGGGCCAATTGCCAGCCTGAATGTGACTCTGAATCTTATCGTCGCAAGAGCAACAGTATTGAGCTGGCAACAAAAATTAGTGCGCCCGATACTGGAAAGAACTCTTGATACTGACATCGTACTTGCAGCTATTAACGACATGCAGGAGCGATGATTTTCATGTCAAGCTCCTGCAAAATCTACTGTTTACTATTTATCCCCGAAGCCGCAAGCAAGACTCAGGCCCGTGAAACCTTCAATCCTCCATGGCTTCCCCAAACCGACAAACCGGATTTCCGTGATGATCCTGAACCCAGCATCTGGCAGCAGCAGAAGCTAGAACGCATCCATGATGCACAGTGGCATTGGACCAACTGAGCTTCGAACAAACGTTATTTCGTAGATGGTGTACAAAGATCGCTGGGCGGTTCCTTAACCGCACAAGAGTTTACAGGTGTACAAAGTACCACTCGTGTGTAAGCCATGCTTGAAACTGGAATGTAGCTAGGCTTGACGACGAATACCTGCGCCCACATCCCATTCTTGCGGTGATCATATTGCCCAGAGTTGCTTCTGATTTGTTCCGAAGCTCCGTAATGTTCCCACAGCCAGATTCTGTCTTCTCTGTTCACATGCGGATTGGTGATGTAGTCCTGGATGAGGTTCCCTATCCTCAGCTGCTTGCAGGCACAATTCGTGAGCCTCTGAGAAGCCGGTCCCTGATGAGAAGGTGCGAGATGCTGCTGCAGGTGATTCTGTTGATGATGAAGAAGACGACGATGATGATTGTGATACCATGATGATGATGATGACGATGATGGCCACGGCTGCGTGACGAAGCCGAATGCATTATGATCGCCTTGCATGACATAGATAGATCACCAAGTAACGTCAGCGCCCCCACCAGCATGAAAATCGTCAGCAATACCATCGACCAACACAAGGAGGGCAAAAATGAAGTGCACGCCTTCCTGGGTCGTTCATTCAAGGCATGAAGTGCTTCGCACAGAGCGGTGGTTTCGGGACGAGCGTTCCTTTTTCCTTCGGGGCAGTACATACAGGGCAACATCAGTAGGATTCGCTGCCTTCTTGATTGATCCAGTTAGTATGGGGCACACTCGCAGGCCGGCTCGAACCAATGGTGCACACGCAGATCGTATGCCTTTGACAAAATTTGGCAAGATGTCCATCTTTTCTCATGGACAATTCTGGTCGTAGCAACCATTTCGGTTATTATAATCGTCACGCAAACCGAGTGATCAACACATGCTTCCTTTTCAATGGCAGCAACAACTGGCGTCATCAACTTTGTCATCAACTAGTAGCAAGTAAGACAAGCACCTGCAAAAGCAACAGTGGCCGGTAACTTGCAAACCAGTGCAAACATGGGCAGGCACTGAGGTGAACACAAGATATGACTAGGCATGCTGCAGGCAAAGATTCAGATGTGGCATCAATAACATTAAGGGGGAAGGGTTGGTGACTGTGCATGCACCGATAGCTGCCAATCCTAAAACCCATTGACATTACCACAGTGACAATATGACACTGAAAAAACACAAGTCTTGTGTTAGTACTTGCGCTGCTGATCGTGGCAAGGCTGCCGGTGCCTGGAAAACTATGATAAACTCTGTCCGCGACTACCAGTACCTCCTGACTACGGCCTGCCAGCAACAAAACAATTCGAGCTTCAAGAGCATGTGGATGCCCTCGACAAACTTGCCTTGGTCGATCAAGCTCATGCTGAAACCGCTAATATAGGGGCCTTAATAATTAGAATAGGGTTTTGGGGCCCCTTATACTATAAATATAATAAGGAACCCCCAAATGGGAATAGGTAACTATTACGGCCCCTATTTTGCAGTGCTTGGCTCCGAAATCTCTCAGTACTTGCCCTGCATACCGTTTTTCAACTTCTATTGCCAAAGCTCGGGAGCGATCTCAACTACGTGAGAGTTTAGGGTTTAGGGTTTAGGGGAGAGTCATAGAGTTGTTGGGATTTAGGCCAACACATCCCGACCCATGCATCTTGCTGGAATCCATAGCAATGCGCAACACCTACCATCTGCAAACTTGAAAACCGTCCCTGCGTGCGCGATATAAGCAAGTGACAGAAGCGAATCAGTCGCAAGGATGCAGCCGCTCGGATGAGATGCAAGACCGTCCTTGCGAGGCGATCTAAACCGAAATGCTCAACTGCAGACCACGCGTAAGGTAATGCAAGGCACTTTGAAGCGACGCTCTTCAATAATTTTTCATGACAGCTATGCCTGTACTCGCGTATGCAACAGATCATGCAATCCACTGCCAGAGTCTGGTGCCACAACTCACAACAGTCACATTCGTGAATACCGGAATACAAGTACTGACAATACTGCCACAGTGCGCCAGCCGGGGACACAAGCGACACAACTGTGCCACTGCGGCCGAGGAACGCATCCGCGGGATGGGCAAGACCGCCAGCGTGCGCAATGATCACCAGATCAGCAAGGGAGGCCGTTGTAACACAGGCCTCGAAGCAGTTCATGCTGGATCTGCCTCGGAAAATGTGGGGCAGATGAGAGGGTGCACGCTGAGGAATATGTAGCAAAGCCTTTGCAGCTTCTACTGCTTCCTGGCGGCAGAAGTTACATCGCTGGACGAACATCCGTAGGGACAAATCCAGCAAAAAATAAAAGTCGAACACCACGTCGAGCCTCGGATGCTGAGAGGCCTGATGAATGAGCATGGAACATATTCACCTACTACTTACTAGTATCTAAGACAGGATTGTGCTTGCAGAGTGGGAAGCACCGGCAGATTGCACCAAATTGAGTATACTAGTATACGAGCCCCCTGCCGCAGCGCCTTACCAGGTCTGAAGTCGTACTACCCAAATGGAGTATCAAAGGCAACTTGCATGACACAACTGGGTTCGTGTAGAGGCTCCACCAAATTTGCGAAAGAGCTAGTAAAACCAAGCCCTAAACCCTAACCCCTGGCCTAAACCCTAAACTTCTCCAGGCCACACGCGTAATTGATATCTCCACGGATTTTCGAACGCTGCAGGCCAGTCTGACGTGTCCAGTACCAAGGCAGAGTTCGCCCCTGACGCGGTTTCGGAGGTTTCGTTACATAATATAGGCGCCTTAATAATTAGAAAAGGATTCCTGTACGAGGGCTCCTTTTAAAGGGCTCCATATGACTCTAAGGAGTTCTATGGGGGTTAAATACAAGGGTCTTGATAATTAGAACAGGGTTTTGCGGCTTATTATACTAGAATGAGGAGCCCCCAAATTAAGTATAGGTAATTATTAGGGTCCCTACATCATGTAATATGAGAGAAGGCCACGAACATCCAGGTACTACATACTAGACAATCACGACTATAGCCATGGTCCACGATAATGTAGGAACCTGATTAAGAAACCTTAGGGTTCTTTATATGAATCCTACTATTTTGGGGTTATAGGCCCAGGGTTTCTTAATCAGGTTCCTACATTAGTTGTGGTCGTGTTTCCATCATCAACTCTGAACCTCCGAATGTCGGCACTAGGAAACAAAGCAAGGAGGCCTTCAAGTTCCAGCTCCACAAGTAGCAGTATGACGTGCAGTCCCACAACGACGGAAGCAGCATATTCGAGATGTCCTGCTTTCTTGGACTTGCGACGTTTTGCTGGAGTATAATGCTTACCAGGCACTGTGGCTACATACAAAACCCAAAACCTTGCCAAGCTCCGCCCCGAGTCTGTCATACCTTGCAAGCCAACCGCGGATTCCCGCCAGCTTGCGGTCCACGGGTCGTGCGGTGCCACCCAAGGTGTGGCCAATCCCCACGGAGTCCTCACCACTGCTCTGGTGAGGGTAAGATTGTGCATGGCGAGTGTGACAGGCTTGGATCGCTTGCATGCATGATAAGCCAATCTGGCTTCGCCGTTCCTTGACCCTACATGGACAAGCCGACAAGCCCCAGCCGCAAAGTCCAAATCCCAACCTGAACCAACAAGTTGGGCAAAGGCCTCGGAGATCGGCGACATAGTCGAGAGAAAAGTCTTGATGTCCTGAGCAGGATGGCCATCGGCGGACGAAAGTGCTGGCTCCAATGTGCGCCTGATATCCACAACAATACAGAAGGAAGCTCCCGGTCTGTGGAGGTGGTTTCAGATTCATCAACCACTTCGGCGCTGAACCTTCAAACCATCCACTCCACTCCCAAAGTCCTGAAATCGAATGTCCGAGTGCTGAGGAAAGACGACGGCCGGAGACAAGGTAGCATAATATAGGCGCCTCAATATTTAGAATAGGGTTTTGGGGCTCATGATACTGTAAATATAATAAGGTAAGGCCCCTATATTAGTGCTTGCAACAGAACAGTACGGACCGCTGCAACTGCAACAGCTACTGATGTTACTATTGAGACTATTTCCAACAAAAACATATGAGCAACTATATGCCATATGTATGTATATACATATAACTATATAATTGTATAATTGTATAAATATATATATATTATATAATTATAGAGAGAGTTTTATGATAGTTACATTACATATGTACATAAACACATTGGACACGTATATTGTGCTGCCAGAGCACCTTGGACCCAATGCCGACCTCTCGATGGTGCTGGCTGATCTTTTTCACAGCACGTGTGTTGATGATGGTGGTTATGATGATGATGATGATGATGATAAGCCGACCCTACTGATGCTGAGGACGCAGTTGGTGTTGTTGTCGACGTTGTTTCCCTCGAATTTGTTGCTCTTGTTGTTGTTGTTGCTACTGCTGCTCTTACCGTTGCTGTCGTTACGCCTCTGCTCCTATGGCGGTGTTTGTGGTCCACTTGCGGAGTGATCAAGCTATTGTGGTGATGATCTGATGATGACGGTTTTGATGCCTGGCCCTGATTCTGCGAGTAGCACCGCGGCTGCTCCTGCTACTACATCCTGCTACAGTACCACATCAGCAGCAACAATGCGACAAGATGCCTTCCACCGATTGACCACGACACTCAGCTACTCGAGCGCAAAGTAAGCAAGCACTACTTGGTATTGTTTCGGAATCAAGAAGGTTGCTTGCTTACTTTGGCCTCACCCTCACATCTCAATGCCGAAACAAGTCTGTCCTTCGCAGGGAGTTTCTGCTCGAAGTTGTCCTCACCCTCACTGAAAGAAGGCTCGCTGACACATGGCTGCATCGTCCTCCCACGATCTTGCACACTGAGAAGCTACGAAAACAGTCGATGCACCGACGGCCTCAAAGCGACACTGTTCCTGCTGACCCTGCTGCAGCATGCTTCAGCTGAGATTCTGGATGTTCTTCGTTCTCTCGAACGACACTCCAGAGCCTTTCCCAAAGCAACTCCTTCTAGCCTTAATCCAAAAACACATTCACCCTTGCAGACTTGCAGATCATGGCTTGTAATTAAACCCGCGTGCATGTTTGCAGTCGCACGTCTGAATTCAAGCGAAACTTTCCGAAATGCTACACCCACATGCTCTGTCTATAAATTTCATGTGCAATGCATCTTGGCCTCTGTACCTGTATAACTGTCCCATGGAGTTGTGCTTGAGGACTTGCTTGGATATGTTGTTCACGGTTCTTCAAGACCGACGTCCAGCACAATCTTAGTCGTGCCTTAAGACGGTAAGAAACATGAACAATTCAAGTCGGACTCCACGACAAAAGACATGTAGCAACAAAGCAAAGAAATTGTTCCTGCTGCAAAGCTAGCTAACCACCCTGGCTGCAAGCTCCCTCAAGAATCAAGGGAGTATCGAAGCGAGATATGGCGTCAGCGGTCCTCCTAGAATGCTCGATCTTCTATTGGTGCGGGAGGGGGCCTACAGACTGCTGGCAAATCAAGGTCCTCTGCTCCATCTTCAACTGGAAGGGGCTTCGGTTCAAAAGCGCCTCCTGTGCAAGAGCCTCCGAGCACGAAGGCAACAAGTTGTGAACCAATAATGCATTGGTTTGTGGTGCCGTGTCTTCCGCTTGTCTACCCTGGCCTCTATTACATCCCGCGGACCGCAAGACCTGCGCTACGCAGCCGACTTCAACACCACGACACACGCCTACAAATACTACACTGCATAAGCTTAGCGTATTCTCGGGACGCCATGCGGGACGCCACGCGGGACGCGCGTTCGGAACGCTTATGCAGCATAAGCGTGGAGGTCTCCAGATCCTTTGGAGCACGGCAACTCCGGCACTGAGCCAAAAGCGTCTCTGGAAAGAGCAACCAGGACCCAAGGCCTCGATCTCCGCAGCTGTCGACAGCATGGCGTTCTTGACAAGCCTAGGCAGTTCAGTAACCTATCGGTGAACTTTTTTGGAACAGTTTATATTATGATAGGAACCCAAGCAAGAAGCAAAACCGTATATCGGAGAACAACGAGGAGCTCATGGTGCACATCCACCACTTCGAGAAGCTCAGCGTGCTTCTTCCTCGTAAATTTCGCGGGTGCGTCTTGCTATCTGTGCGGTTTATGTACTTGGATTAGAGGTGTTACCATTGCCTTGATGCACGCAGACACTGGGCACCAGGAGATTGAAACAAAAAAACGGCAGCCCCCCTTCTTCTGTAATAGATTTCATGCTTTGGCGACTGTAGGTACCCTTTGGACGGGAGCTGCAAGGTTGTACCCCCGAGAAACCCAGATCCTCCAAAGTGTTAAGCCACCAATGCAACAGGTTGGTTTTTGCTTTTCTTTTTTACGGTTTAGGGGTTTAGGGTTTAGGGTTAGGATCCACTACCGCGTAGTTCATGCTCAACCTCACAAACAAACCTGCCAAGTTGCGACACGGCATCTTGCAACTCGCATATTTCCATTAGCCGGACCGGGGATGTCCGGGGGGGGAGAGGGTCACGCTTGAGGTGTACAGCGGTGTTCTCTGGGCGGCGAGGGANGGGGGGCGGGGATGGAAGGCCTTTCCAGCCGAAAAATCCAAGACTTGAGCCCATGAAGCACCATGGTAGCATAGCCTCACAAGCCAATGGGTCTGCGTGAACATCGGCCCAAAACAGGCTACAGGCGAGATGGCATTGCAACCCTAAAACTAAACCCTAACCCAAAGAGCCCAATACCCCTTAATTAAGGAATATTGCTTAAATCATAATATGAAGCCCCTTATAATCTAAGGTTAATTGCTTAATTAAGGGGTATGGGGCTCTCTGAGAAACGCCCTAAACCCTGAACGCCCTAAACCGTTAGTTCGGCAGCAGGAGACGCTCCGACACCTGTTCTCGAACTTTGCGAGGGCATACTCGTCCTTCGGCCCCAGCATGGCCCAGGCCTCGAAGGGCTTTGAGGCTCTTAGGGCACTTTAGAGCTTTAGGGGTACGGCTTAAGGCTTAGGGGTTTAGGGTTTAGGGCACTTTAGGGTTTTAGGGGCCAGGTTTTACGTTATAGGGTTGCAGGGTTGTTTAAGTTATTCCAGTAAGGCTTCCAGGTACTACGATTATGGACGTTGCCGTCGGCCTGAACGACAACCGTCATCTTCGAACTATCTTGTCATCTTGCTCAGAATTCAATGCTTCGGGGCCAAGAGACGAAGCATTGTCTGAGCCGCGGACCGCAACGAGCCTAACTACATCTCTTGCCTGGGCGAGGATTCAGGGTTCAGGTTGTGGGGTTTACTATAGGGGCCTTCGTGATTAGAATTAGAATCGGGTTTGGGGGTATATGATACTATACTTGTAATAAGGAACCCCCAACATCGTATTTGTAATTATTTAGGCCCCTATAGTAGGGTTCAGGGGAAGGAGCTCGGAAAGCTCAAACGCGCTTCTGAGCAAAGCTGATGCCTTTTGCGCAAGCGAACAGGTTCTTGAGCACTCGTCTGTCTTTCGAGGAGAGTGGGTTGAAATTCTGTGAGATGGGCTTCGGCGCACTGCTTGGAGGTTCATGGGTAGTTGCAAGTGGGATTATAAGTTGGATAACCACAATCATAACCCATATTAGTAGGGGACTTCGAACCCCATTTGTATCTACCCATGAACCCTAAACCCTAAAGAACCCTTAAAAGGACCCTAAACCCCTATAACCTCACCTATAACTTCCCATGAACCTCCGGTGAGAGTTTCCGAAAATAAGGGGGGTACTAAATAGTAGGATCCTTATTATAAGGACCCCAAAATAAGGTACCCCATATTTTCGGAAACTCCCAAGTGGCCCCCTCGCCTGCATCCCACGTGCCTCGGCTCAGATCCCCAAATCTGACGCAGAGCTGAGTACCAGGCCCCCAGGACGGGCAGCGTCTCCCTGCGACACGCAGAGGGTTTAGGGTTTAGGGATCTTCTTCTTTTGTTTCTACTATATTGTTACTATATTTCTATTATATTTCTACTATATTGCTACTATATTTCTATTATATTTCTACTATATTACTACTATTATGATTGCTCTTTTTGTACTCTTACCATTATCATTCTTCTTACCATCATCCCTACTATGCTGTCTTGTGGTCTTACTCATACTCTTTTTTGCTATTGTTTATTGTACTACCTCTACACCCTAAACCCTAAACCCCTAAACCCTATTGCGGTAAGAGTAATAACTTAAAAATAATAACAGACTAGTAACACTAGCAATACTGATTATATAGGAAACCCTGACCCTATAACCCCAGTATATTAGGATTCATATGGGAGTTTCCGAAAATTAGGGGTACCTTACTTTGGGAGTCCTTATAATAAGGATCCTAGTCTTTAGGGTACTATACTAGGGTCCCCTACTTTCGGAAAGCCCCATATTACAGATTCACAGTGAGGAGCTCAGGGTCTGAAGTCCTGTAGAAGCTGCTTTTGGATGTAATGCTGCACTAAGAGCAACGGCTTCTTAGAGATTTGATGACCTTTTGTGCTGCTTTCGATGTGTGCCTTCGTGATGCGCAGTTCCTGGGCTCCGGAATTCTCTGCTTCTGCCCTCGAACTTCAGAACTACTCCAGTGGGCCCGCGAACATGGTTTGCGTCTTCGATGGGTACATAGACGAAAACAAGGAGATGCTACGACACTACACACGGTATCACGCGGTCTGGTCCTGGCCCATAGGGAAACTGACAAGTGGCGATCTGAAACGTCAAGATCCCATCACAGCTACGCAGTGGCCCTTCAAGAGAATCCAGCTTCGTGATCTGCAACAAACTCGCACTCCGGAGCTCACAGAATCCATCATAACAACAGGACTTAATTGCAACTGCCAGCAAGTCCTCCTGGAAACTGTGCCTCTGCACCGAAAGCTAGTCAGCCACATACTTTGGCCGAAATTCCCGAGCTCCCGGCACGACGTGCGGCATCGCTTTTCTGAAAACTTGCCGCCCTTGCCGCATGATAATGGAGTGGTTCAACTCTTTTGCACAGTCTCGTCAAAAGAACTCTTAACCCTTTCGTCTCGTCGGGCAAGGCCCTGTTTCTAAAATACGTTGCATCCTAGGAGCTGGAAAACAGCGGTGGGCGTGCAGTCCGCAGGACGCGATTCGAGGTTCACTGAGAAGCGTCGTCTGTATGCTGCACATCTAAGACTTGCACATCCTCTACTGTCCAAATCAAGCAACCAACGAGCACCAACGAGAGTCAGTGATTCACTTGACCCCAAACCCCAAACCCTCAATGCCAAAACCCTGAAACCCTAAACCCACTCAACCCTAAAACGCAACTAGGAGTTTGGACTAGGGGGACCCTTGGGGATATAGACACTCTCACCTGGGTCGCTGGTAAAAGAGCCAGAAGTAGGGTTAGGAAGGGCCCCCTTTAAGGGATCTACCTAGGAGAAACTTGCCTTCAGGATCAATGTAAGCACGCGCTCGGGCAACAAGCGCTCGGGCGAAGACCTGGTTGCGAGTTCGGGGGTTTAGGGATTGGGAGATTTAGGGGTTTAGGGGTTACAGGGGTTTAGGGTTTAGGGTGGCCGTAATGGTAGTCAATCTTTCCAAGAGGAAGATTACTATTGTTACTGCTATGCACTGCTATTACGATAAGTTACTGCAGCTATTAGTATTGAAGCTGCTCTTGCTACTGCTGTTCTTATTACTACCAGCTACTATTATTCTTCATATTATTGTGATTATTATTATTATTTCTGTTACGGTTTTGTCATTATAAGTATTGCTGTTGTTATTATTACTGTTATCATCGTTACTATCCTTCTTATTGTTGTGATATATGATTATGAAACAGATTAGATTGTTATCATCATTGTGATTAGTACTGTTCCTGCTATTTTATTAGTCTGATTGTTATTGTCCGACGTAGTGTAAATTATTAGGACCCGATCGACATTACTAACATATTGGATACTTAAAATGATAAATCTTATTACTACTCAGCATCATCACTGCTATTTTTGTTGTTACCATTCGTACTATTATTTCTTTATCGTTGCTCCTAATATTATGATTATGACGATGATCAGTATTACTACGAATGTTGCTAATATTAACATGATCAAACTGATGAATACCATATCTACAAGTATACTTGTGATGAATATTCGTACGACTATTCATTATGATTCATACATTCATACGCCAAGTGCTATTGCTTGCTATCATGGCAAATATCATTATGACTATCCATTACTACTCCTATTCTTAGTATTGCTATTATTACTACTACTACCACTACCATGACTATTATTGTTGAGATGGGCTTTCCGATACCAAGGTTGGGTGAGGGCACAAACAAGGGCTAAAGACATGAACTATACTCTCTAGCGGAGATACACACAAATCTGTAATGTGCAAGAAGTCGTATTCGTGTAGCTACATACTCTTATAAACAATTCATTCTAATTCAGATGTTGAATTTGCTCCTGGTCGATGATATTGTGACATGCTTTGACTCTATAGCATGCAGCTATATATATATATACATATGTATACATATATATAATATCTATAGTGTATACAGTACATATAGTATGTATAGTATATGTGGTATATATGGTATATATAGTCTGAATGTCCAGCGCTCACGGATTCCTGCCTGCGGGAAGCGCAGGAACTTTGTCACCTCATGCGCCGGCTGCTGGAGGCCCTGGCATCGGTACAATAATATCTATTATTACGACTAGTATCTATGACTAGTATCTATATTTTTACTATGGTTATTGTTTTGATTAGTATTGTTACTCTTATTATTTTTATTATCATTATCAGTTTTTCTTTATGCCTTTCTTTCTCTACGGCCTAAAGGTCCGGTCAAGGAAGGCCGCCCCTCGATTGTAGGGCTGTTCGGGGCAGTGGGCTGGAACTTCAGTCTTCAAGTCTTTGCTGCGCAGACTCAAACCGGCAAGGAAAAAGGACTTGCAGAATGTCAATCATCTTTCCTCCCCGAGAAACAACAGAACTCCAGTATCAGTCATCCTTCGCAGGACACTCAGGCAGGCTCCGTCTCAACTGTGATCAGCAGCAGTACTCCAAGAAAGCGTGCCCATCAGTGCAACATAGAACATCACTGGCACGGTCATCACTTGCGACATGTCGTAAATCCATACAAGCCTTTCTCGCATTATCGCTTTGGGTCGACTCTTCAGCCCCGTGGCTGGAGTTTTTTGTTGCTATAACGCTACGTTCGGTTGCTACACCCGCCCGTGCATGCAAGCCTTCTGCATGTACTCATCGGCCAACTGCAAAAACTGCTGATGCACAAACTGCTGGTCTGCAAAGGAGCTCAGCCTCGCAATCTGACATGTGAGCAGCAGAAAGGGCTTTGTGTCAGCGGGATGAGACTTGAGGACATGTGTCAGTCATGCTAGGTTTCTGAGGACAGCGCATATCCGACAAAGTCACCTTTGCCACCAGGCATTCAGGGTCATGAACATGTACCCCAGACAGAATTTCCGACAAGCAAGCACAGAATTCGACACCAATGAGTAGATAACGGAGACTACACAAAGAAGACTCCCTCTTGCAGGTGCTCCCTCACCCAACCCTGGTATCGGAAAGCCCATCTCAATAAAACAATACTTAATTGAACCATGGCACATGTAACAGCAATAGTAACAACAATAGTAATAATAATAAAAGTGATAATCATAATAATCACAATATTCGTAATAATAACAATAGTATTAATAATTATAACAAGAATCATAGTAACGATTATTTTCATTATTACTATAACTATTAGTAATCACCATAACAGCAACGAGAGGTCTGGGCCAGGTCCCAACACTTTCACTGAAGCTCCGATCGAACGAGGACGCGCTGGCATGGAGCCCTCAACCCTGAACCACAAGGGTTTGGGTTTGAGGGGTTTTAGGGTTTTTTAAAAAAAAAACGTCCCTTTTTCGGTCTCGCAGAGTCGAAAAGCGGGTTTCCGCTGGATTTAGGGTTTAGGGTTTAGGGGGTTTAGGGCTTAGGGGTTCAGAGGCTTAGGGTTTAGGGTTTTAGGGTTGAGGGTTTTTTCGGGTTTAGGGCGAACACCGATCATCAAAGGCTTGCCCTAAAGCCAAAGCCAGTCTTCCGTAACATCTCCAAGCTGCCATGTCGAAGGCATCGACTTTTCCATCCACAGCGCTGAAGTCCTCTTCCTTCCAAGTGAAGCGATGGTTCGGGATGTAGGTTTTGGGGAGCGAGCATGTGCAATGCCACAGGTGATATGGTAAGGGGAGTCGACCAACCCTGGTTAAGGACAGAACCAAAAGTATCCCTTCGTCCTTCGTGCATAGCCAGACACTCAACATCAAGCGTGTCAGGCAGACGTAGATATCTCTGGCAAGGGACTTCATGGGGCGCTTGTAGCATTTCTGGTCAATGCCATCCCTGGCAGATTGCAAGCACGGGCTGCAATCGCCGAGTGCGACCACTCAGAATTGCTTCTCAACAGCTCTACACAGACCTCTCGATGCATCGGCTGTGTCCGGTCACATCATGTAATTGCAGGGCAGCTCGATGCCTGAGGAGGCCGCAGCCTTGGCGCGGCTCTCGCGATCAACATCTAGGACCCGCAGGTGTTCTTCTGCTTGGCAGGCCCAAGAAGCAGCGCCACTGTGCAAAACCTATTCCACCAGCAACCGCGAGTTCTCAGCATGCTCTGGAAGATACGGTCGTCGTCGTCTTACCACCAGCACGACGACGACTACTTGTACTACTACTACTACTACTACTACTCCTACTACTACTCCTACTACTACTATTACTACTACTACTGCTGTACCACCAGCATTGGAGAACATGATGTATGACGATCGTGAGTCATGATTCCAGAACATGTAGAACAAAAGTTGTCGAACAGCTGAAATCGGCATCATTCGGCCCGGGGCCGTGATCGCACAATGCCTGCATGAGCTCAACGTTGCGCACGCCTGCCTGCCAGCACATGCGGAGCTTGAACGCTCAAATACCCTGCACTGCGTCGTCGAATTTCATGTCGACGTGCCGCTGAGCCATGAACTGGGAAATCCAGCGGCTACACTGCAATCACCAGGCAGTGAAGCCATTTTTCAAATAAGTAACTATGAGATGCGATCCTGGACCAGCTGCGCCTTGGCAAAAGCTTTGGAGATCGCTGCGACATCCCGCGGTGTGAGTTCCTTGGAGATTGGGCAAGCTACCAGGTAACCAGAATGAGGCAGTTGTGTGGTTCTTTGCATTGGGGTTCGGGCTCTCGGGTCTTCAGTAACTTTGGTATTTCAAGCAACGACAGAAATCAGCCGTCTCGCCGAAAAACTCATGTCATGCCGGTTTTGTTGTTCGGGCACGGCGGAAGCGCTGGGCGCCGCACGGCTAGGCGTTCGGTCCGCAAGGAGTCCTTCGCCGTACTCTCGAACACCTCTGCAGGCAAGCTCTTCCGGGTCTAGGGCAGATCCCCCCGATGACGCAAGTAAAGAAAATGAGGTCGCAAGTATCACGCAGCCGTAACCCCGCTCCAGTCATGCTCGGCTGAGGGATGAGAAAAACAGACTGAAACCAACAAATATCAAAATCTGGGATCAACACATGAATCGTAGCAGGCATCGGCAAAAGCTCAAATGTGCTATTTCCTAGAGGGTATACTAAAACATGCCAAATCTCGGACCAAATAATCAAATATCGAAGAACAGAGACATCAACATCACAGCAGCAAGCGTCATAGTCGCCGCATCGGCAGGCGTCGTCGTCGTAGTAGTAGTAGTAGTGGCGGTAGTAGTAGTAAGTAGTAGTAGTAGTAGTAGTAGTAGTAGTAGTAGTAGTAGTAGTAGTAGTAGTAGTAGTAGTAGTAGTAGTAGTAGTAGAAGAAGTAGTAGTAGTAGTAGTAGTAGTAGTAGTAGTAGTTAGTAGTAGTTAGTAGTAGTAGTAGTAGTAGTAGGGAGCAGTAGCAGTAGCAGTAGCAGTAGGAGTAGGAGTAGCAATAGGAGTAGCAGTAGGAGTAGGAGTAGGAGTAGTAGTACTAGTAGTAGTAGTAGTAGTAGTAGCAGTAGTAGTAGTAGTAGTAGTAGTAGTAGTAGTTGTAGTAGTACTAGTAGTAGTAGCACTAGTAGTAGTACTAGTGGCAGTAGTAGTAGTAGTAGTGGTAATTGTAATAGTGGTAGTGGTAGTGGTAGTAGTACTAGTACTAGTACTAGTACCAGTACCAGTACTAGTAGTAGTAGTAGTAGTAGTAGTAGTAGTAGTAGTAGTAGTGGCAGTAGTAGTAGTAGTAGCAGGGGTAGCAGCAGCAGCAGCAATCGTCGCCGCAGTAGTAGTGGTAGTGGCAGTGGCAGTGGTAGTGGTACTGGCAGTGGTAGTGGTGGTGGTAGTAGTAGTCGTCGTCGTGGTGGTGGCGGTAGTGGTGGTAGTAGTAATAATTGTTGTTGTTGACAGCTCTACTGGTGGCCTTTAGTGTTGGATAACAGGAACAGCAGTAAGGAACAGCAGTAGCAATTGTCGTCAGGATAGCGGTGACGAGCAGCATAAGAAGTAGTAGTTGCTTCTCTTTCCTTCCCTTTGTGTGAGTTTTGTCGTTTTCGGGATGCTGATCTCTGACTGATGTTGTTGCTGATCCCTGTTTGACTTTAGTTGATCCCTGTCCCCTTTTGCCCGGCTACCGGTGGAAACGCACAACGCAAACAGCCTAGTAGCTTATTTCTGATCTTCTCAAAGTCGTGGCAAGCTTAAATGCCACGAATTTGAGCCCCAGCCCAGATGAAACACACTGACAAAGTCAGAGATCTCTGCATGCATGCCGAACTGGCGTCTGGCTCCCATCACAGAAGCACCACCGGATATATCACGTTATGTCAAGTAACGCTTCATGATATCTTTTTCATATTACACATAATAAAAACAAATAAAAAACTACAAATTACTAAACACACAATAAATAAATACATCTCAATATACGTACATATAAAAGCAACCGAGGTGCCGGGGCACACTCGTGACTTATGTAGGCAAAGTTCCAGCAGAACATCGCGAGGCCACATCTGTCGAGCTTCTGCACCTGCCGCAGCGTCGCAGCGTGGGAGTCGGGACTGGGTGTCTGCTTGGTACATGGGTAGTTACAAGTGGGGTTATAAGTCCCCTAATATGGGTTATAATCATGGTTACCTACTTATGACCCCACTTATAATACCCATGAACCTTCGATTCTCCTTCGATTCTACTGCCACTGATGCCACTGGGTCGCCTCCGGCACGACCTTCTGGGCAACTGCCTCAAACAGGTCCTTGCAAGGGCAAAGACGGCAAGGAGGCTTCCAAAAGGACCTAACACTTGCAATATGGGGGTCTATTATACTATACTCATGATAAGGAGCCCTGAAGATAGTATTGGCAATTATTTAGGCCCCTGTGTAAGTTCACTCCTTCCTTGGAGGTTCAGGACCTTTCGGTTTTCATCCGGATCTGTGTGGAGCTCAGCAAGGCTGGCTGTTGCGCTCCAACTGATCGAGCTAGCTCGGGAACGGTTGATATGGGAGTTTCCGAAAATAGGGGACCCAAATATAGTACCCTAAATACTAGAATCCTTATTATAAGGACCCAAAAATAAGGTACCCCTAATTTTCGGAAACTCCCATGTGCAAGTGAGTATCAGTTTTTTGGCCGGTCTGAGGTCTCAAGTACCACGTTCCACTTCGTCTGGAAGTAAGCCCTCCTGCCCCCCCGAAACGGCTGAGCTCGTCACCGTGCACAGGATCAGCGGCTTACAAAAGCTCCACATGAAGTAGACACAGCCTGAGCAGGTAGATCGGCAGCACGCAACTTGTAACTCCTTTGCCTGGAACCCAACTACACGCCTGAAAGCCCAACTCCCACAGGGCCAAAATAGCTTCAGAAGCCGAGGACAGCGCAAACTGGGTGGATGTCATTGATCCTCAAACTCAGAAGCTCGGATGTGAACTGGCTAAGCGTTGGTCACACCTAAATCACTGAAGTAATCAAGGCTTAGAAGTTCTTACGTTTGCCTTGAGTACTGCAGAAATACCGGCCAGCCACGTCTTATGTGTGCTTGTTTCAAGCTTGGTGTGAGGACAAGGACTCTGTAGTACCGTGCGACCCGGAACTTGATCCCATCATCACGGCAAAATGTGCTCCGCACGATGCGTTCTGACTTTTCTCTATACAGCAAAAGTCCATGGCAGTCGTGGGCAACAAAAAGAAGTGTTGCACCTGCATCAGCCGTGTACTTCCATCGCTATACAGCAACCGCAGCCATGCGGCCTTTCCAGTAGCAGTGGGGCCAAGTGATCGTAGAACTCATTGGCTGCAAAACCACGAAAATCTCCTCGGTCTGTGGACGCGGGTCAGGGTTGCGGCGGATGCACACAAAAACATACTCACACACACACGCACACAAAACATGCTCACACACACACACACTCACACACACGCACGCACGCACGCACGCACACACGCACGCTCGCACGCTCGCAC
>BGNK01004050.1:29352-60985 GCA_003297005.1 Symbiodinium sp. clade A Y106
GCTCGCACGCTCGCACGCACGCACACACGCACGCACGCACGCTCGCACGCTCGCACGCTCGCACGCTCACGCACGCACCTCGCAGCCGGGTGCCGGCAGGTCTGACCTGCTGTAAATGGCAACCCGCAAAGGATGCTCGTTCCGCCGAAACAAGTTCAATCACAGTTGCAGAAGCCGGAATCTGTGCCAGACTGACTTCGCTTGTTCGAACAATGTCGACTGAGGCAGCCACGGGGGTTCGCCAAAGAGCCTCCGAAACTCAGCACTCACAAGGTGCAGATGCCCTCTCACCCTGCATCAATCCAACACTGACTGCTTCGACCTTTGAAAAGTTTCAAGGCTCTTGCTTGGTTTCTCGAGACCGGCCGCTACACATAAGTCTTTTGGCAGCAGCATGCAGCTTGTGTGCCCTGCCATGCCCTGCCTCGGTTTGACCAGACGCCAGCAGAAGCTCGATGGAATGTCCAAAAACAGGGTTCGCGAACGTCCGAGAGAACCTGTGCACTCGATATGACGCACGACTAGTTGTTTCAACCTGCAGTTCCCGCATGTGCATGTGTATGCCACACAAACAGGTCTATTTCACGACGTACCTGTGTTCCCTGTTCTCCGCATGAAGAAAAGAGGGACACCGTCCACCGGTTTACAGGTAACTAATGATGCTGGCCCCTTCACGATCAACCAGCCTTGCTTGTTTCTTGCCTGTGCGTTCCTCTTTCTTTCCTGAAACCTTCTCTTTTGATTCGTCCGGGTGTTTGCATGAAGTGGTCTTGCAGGCTGCTGAATGCTTCTGTCCAACCTTCCTCTGCCTCCATTGCAAAGTGGCTGTAAGTGGCTGAGGTACTTCTGCTCTTCTCTAGGCTCCGGATCCCTATCTGATTATTTAATGGGCCGCATCACACCTGCACCTTCAACTCAACACGCCCAGAAACATCGATCGCATCCAGAAGAATCCGACGAAGGCGCACCCACTGCAGTCCACTACCCCAACAACCGCCCCAAACCCCTATGGTATAGCAACTTATCCTATACTGTATTTCATTATATTGCATTATACTGTATATTCTATTATAACATACTATAGTATACTATAGTATACTATATTATGGTATGCTACAGTATACTGTAGTATACTATAGTATATTATATGCTATATGCAAGTCACTTCTCAGCGCCGGGCTTTTGGCTCAAACTCGACCATGGCTTTTGCGGCCCGTTCGGCCTCGGAGTGGCCCCGGGGTAGCCATGGTAGCCAGAATCTTACAGTGGAGAAGGGTTCTATATAATATAGGGCCTTAATAATTACCTATACTATGTTTTTTTTGGAGGGGGGGGGTTGCTTATTATATGTATCTTATAATAAGATAGTATGATATAATGTGGTATATTATAGCATATTATTATGGTATACCATGAACGATTGTATATCGTAGTATATGGCATTTTAAATCGTATATTATAGTATGTCATAAACTAGTCTGTTATAAAATTGCATAGTATCATAGTATATGTTAAGGAACACAACTATACAGAAGCACTCATAGCAGCAACCAGAAGGCAAGGAACAGGAAGAGCAGGGGGTCAAAGACAGTCGTGCGGCATTGGTAGACGACGCAGCACAACCTTCTGAACAACTCTCTGCACGTGCCACGAAGGTGCGAGGGCTTGGTAGAGCTGCGTGTGCACGACACCAGCCTGCACCAAGTCACTCGCGGGCTTCGTTGCGGTACAATAGTTTTTGGGGTTCCTTGATACAACATAGCCCTTCTGAAGGCTCTAATATTCCTGGCTCGGCACAAACATTCCGTATTCTCGAGGTGCCTTCAAAACTCTGAGCCGAGAGATCCAACACCCTAAACCCTAAACACCCCAAATCCCTAAAGCCCTTAACCCCAAAAACCTAGAGCCCTAAACCCTAAACACCCCAAAACCCTACAGGCCTAAAACCCTAGACCCAGGCCTCCGAAAAGGCCCAAAGCAAGCCAGAAAGGCATCCACCATCGGCGTCGAAGACAAGCTCCTGAACCGAAAGCTGAGGGCTGATAGCATATTATCAGGTAGTGTAGAACATAACCTGTACAAAATGCGACATAGCATATAATATGACATAGTATAGCATAATGACAAAATGTAACATAATTTAGGGCTTGGAGCTTCGCGGTGCATTTCTCTCCCTCTCGAAAGCTCGCAGGAAGTCTTGCCACGGCTTCTTGTCCTTGGAGCTACGAGAAATGCAACATCAAACTTTTTTAGGGGGGTGATGTCGCAGCAGGGTGAGGCCAGTATGGAATCGACAAGCCGCTTCCGTGAATCCATGCTGGCTTCCGTGAGTTGGTTCTGAACTCGCGATTCTCCTCCAGCCGCGGGTGCAGTTCATCGCCCAGAGCGGCGAAGCACTCCTCATCGTAAACCTTGGTCGGGTGACTTCGGCCTAGTGCGAACCAGGCAACTTGAGGCGGCAAGCCAGGCTTTCGATTACAAGTAGAAAAGAGCTTCCTGATTCCTACCGTAGGATCCGCTCGTTTGCCCAAGTGACTTGGTCCATGCCTGAGCGATCAATGGGAACAATGCACAAACTGTTTAAATATTCTAAACCTAGGCTTCTGCGTTTGGGGCCCTATGCAAACCATAAACTGCTCTACACCCTCGGCCCTACCTTAAGCTACCATAACCTAGGTTCTTACTAGAAATGATAGACCTGAATATTATTTGGAGTTTATAGGAGCCCTACCACAAAGCAGGCTTTGGTAGCTCCAGGTAAACCCTAAACCCTAAACCCCAACCCTAAATCTTAAACCTAAACCCTACGCTGCCCTACACCCTAAGCCTCCAACCCCAGACTACTCCCGACTTCGTGCCGCTGGGCCCCTGGCACCAGCGATAGCGAGTGCACAACAGACTTCGGCGAGCTCGGCAGCGGCCTAGGCGTGGAGCAACAACTAGTCATAAGAATCAGGATAATAGGAAAAAGAAGAGTAAGAATCACGAGGACAATGATAATAATAGCACAGTGTAACAGTACTAATACTCGTACTAATGCTAAAGTTATTACTAATGCTACTGCTGATCACGCTTGTGAAGTAAGGAATAGTAATAGTAGCAGTAAGAATAAGAATAGGAGAAAACATAGTGATGATAATAATAAGAAGAGTAATATCAAAAAACGAAAGCAACATTAATCGGAGTAGTAGTATTAACGAAAATGATAACGTTTGAACGTAGTAATCGCAAGACTACTCGTAGAAATACTGACATTTACACAGCTTGGGGGTCTGTTTTTCTTTGCGGTCCTGTTCCATCCGCCGCAACATCTGGAGTTTAGCGTGGGGCTTTGGGGCTTGAGGGTTCAAGTATCGTGCACTGGAATTGGAGATGTCCGCTACAGCGCAGTGAAAGGGAACGGGCGAGGACTTCAGGGCATGGGACGGGATAACCATACCCCCTTGGAAGCATCATCAAAATAATATTCTTCAGATTCTCTTGGGTTTTAAATGAACAAAAATGAAAAGTTAGTCCTAAGGAGACCATGGGATTAGATGGGATTAGTTTCCTGCCCTTTCTGTCTTGCGCGGTTTGAAGTTAACAGGACCGAAAAGCGAAGCACCCAACCCCAGCCCGTGATCCCTGGCTATGAAGGCACTTCTCGTACACATCGCTGCGGAAAAACCTTCCCTTCACCCTTAAACCCTGATGTAGGAACCTGATTAAGAAACCTTGGACCTTTATTCGGGTTCCTTATATGAATCCTACTATTTGGGTGTTATAGGGCCAGGGTTTCTTAATCAGGTTCCTACATTAAACCCTAAACCCTAAACCGACACATCCCGCTGGAGTCCAATTCCTCCCCGGCCCTCGGCCGGGTGCAAGGCGAATTCAGAGCAACGGGACCTCTCGAAGGGGCCGGTTTCTTGTGCTCTCTGGCGTTTCGGTGTAATATAGGGGCCTTAAACAATTTGAACAGGGTTTTGGAGCCCATTATAATATAATTTTTAGGGGAACCCCCAAAATAGTGTAGGTAATTATTAAGGCCCCTATAGTAGGCTGCAATATCTCGCAATCTATGCCATAATGTACAGACTTCGTGGTACACGGTCGGGTTATAAGGCAGTGGCTCCTTTGCGAGAGAGCCGGGTTTCCCTGAACCTGAGGATCGAGCATGATGACCTTTTGCAGAAGCAGCCGCATCCTCGGTGTGCAGCGACCCCCCAAGGCTCAGAAGCTTCACCCTTCGCGGATTCGCACCGCATGAATGCGATTCAATTACATGAATTCGACGGAATTCGCCTGAACTGCCCACACGGCCGAAGTACTGCACAGTCGGTGGAGCAGCAGTGTCCACCAAGCCATTCCACGTTGATCGCCGTTTGCATGAGGGCTTGTAGTGAGCAAAATTGCTTTTTCCGTGGCCTTCCTGCTTCCCAGAGATGCTGACTTCCTGTGCGGCCGACCACTCCCCGAACCTTTTACTGGCCCCTGCTGCCTGAGTTTGCGCGGTCTTGTACTGTGCTTCTTCTAAGGCTTCTCCTGTGACTTGAAGTTGTGCTTCTGCCGGTGGTACTGTCCTTTGCCGCACGCATCTGATGCATCCAGTCGATTTGGAATTCCTTGTGCTCGACGTTGTGGTTGAGCTCGACAATCTACATGTTCTTGTGCTTCCATGGCGCCTGCTTCTTTCATACGCGTCTATAATTTGTGTTTTTCTCGTCCTTTAACTTTGATGACGCGGGACATCGCGGGACCGTTTAGACAGGAAGACACACAACAAACAAGTTGAACATATGACAAGGTTGCTGGGCGGACGCGATTCTACACGTAGGTGTCAGTAGGTGCACATCTAGCTAGGTCCCGTATGATCCTGTCAGAACGGGACCATGAACGAATCAATTTGAGGCTATGGCAAGTTGTGTTGAATGTCGCTGGCTCTTGCCAAGTCCAACATCAAGTCGGTGACCTGAGCAGCGTAGTTGTCTTTGTGCCAAGTGCGCCGTGCTTATTAATTACTTCCTAAGCTCTAAAACCTCTAAACCTTTGAAGGGGGGATGTTCTGCCAGCTGAGTGCGCAGGCATCCCGAGTGGGAAACTCCGTGGGGTTTGCCTGCATGTAGTCGGCAAGCTCCTTGGCGCCAGAGAACTGCATGGTATCAGTCGCAGTGTTAATATTTATATTAATGTTAATATTAATATATTAACATATTAATATATTAATATATTAATATATTAATATATTAATATAGTAATATAGTAATATATTAATATATTAATATATTAATATATTAATATGTTAATATGTTAATATGTTAATATGTTAATATGTTAATATGTTAATATTAATATTAGTATTAATATTAGTATTAATATTAATATTAATATTAATACTAATATTAATATGAATATGAATATTAATATTAATATTAATATTAATATATATATATATATTCGGATTCGTGTTCCAATATTGGTATTCGTGTGCTTTTGGGCTTCAGGTTCGGTGTGCTGACCGCATACCACAAGCTGCGGACCGTGTCTTCGGGCATATCTCTCAAGTCCCCGATGTGCCCTCTGCCGCTCCTTTCCGGTAACTAAGACATCTCGTTTTTCACTACTCCTCCAATGCGATGTGGAGGGTACATGACACCAAAGACAGCAGTGATGACACAGGCTGTGAACAACTAGCCGGCATGGAGGCATGGAAAAACCACTTGCGGGAGAAAAGCCCTGCATCCCGAAACAAGGCCGTAGCGCCAAAGGCGAGCAAAAACATACATTCAGCTTGCTTGTCATCTGCTCGGCCATGTTACGTGCCCATATTTGCTGTGTCAGAGTGCAGGCCTCCGGCGAATGAGCTCCATCGAAGTTCTTGCCTACACACCGACAGCTGGCAACAAAATAGCGATGTTTTACACGCCGCCGCGCTGCTGTGCAGGGTTAGCTCTGTCTTTGTGGCAGCTGAATCCTGAAAGGACTGGAGCATCTGAATCCAACCCCAGCCCCCCCCCAAGGCCTATGAAGTATCGCCGAACTTCCGGCATGTCAAGCCTCAGCCGACGTGATCCACAAAAAACCGCTAGCCATGCATGCCCTGTAGATGGGGGCTCCCATGTCGTGTTGTTGCTGGGGCGAAGACTTGGGGCCCTCATCGTCTGAGCCACGCTGGCTCAAAATCTGCAGGGCGACAAGGGAGAAGATGAAGGGCTTGCAACGGTGCGCTTGGGTTGCCTGACTGAAGTTGGGGTTGGTATGGGCCAGTCTAACTCTCATCGCAGCTTGCTTTCAAGACTGGGACAGTAAACGTCCTGCTTCCTTGACACGTGTCTTTGCTCAAGTCTTCAAGCCATTCCCCAAAGGGCCCCCAGCGCAGGAAATGCAAACTCGCAACAAAGCCGACAGAAGCTTAACCTCCATCGGACCTTATGGAAGTAAGAAGCATAAGACCCAGCCAGACATGAGCCTTCCCACTTTACCCGAGACAGGCCTGGTGGTTCACAGGATTTGAGACATCGATGCCGTAGTCTGCGAGCAACTGGAAGTCGGCCGGCATGGCCCAGAAAACCTGTTCCGGGTGTGGGAACAGTGCTGTTGCTGCTAATCTTGTCAATTCATATCCGTCTTAATGCAAGTGCTACGACTCACATTACTTGTTTCTCATACGGTGTCGCACCGCATGAACAACGAAACTAGTTGCCGCGGGCTCGCGGCAGTCTGAGCGGATCATGTTGGGCAAGGCCTCTAAGATCTCGACACGACTGTTAAGTAAAGGAGGAAATTAAGGACTTTCCTGAGTCTACAAGAAAAATGTTGGTGTACTGTCAGCGTCTGTTGCAGCCTTCGTGCTACTCCGTGATCAAAGTGCCCTGGTGCCTTGCCGCCGGTGGCAGATGCCACGATTAGTCGATTGCATTCTGCCAGCTTGTCCTGCACAATCGTTCGAGAGACCCGCACGTTTCACAATGTTAGCTGCGTTAGTTGTTGACGACGGTGGCCACACACATCGCCTCACCCAACACACACACAAAGCTACACGGGTCAGAAAGGATTCCTGATGTGCACAGGCCTACGGCCTACCGCATTTGACGAATCCGTTCTGCAGATAAGTTTGCAGAGGCCTTGGTGTCCACAAAGACTTCGTCGCCGCTGACGAGCTTGTAGTACTTCCTGTTGTTCCAATCTAATATAGAGGTCTTAATCATTCGAATAGCGTTTTGGGGTTTATTATACTCTACCTACAGTAAGGAGCCCCCAAAAGCCCCTACATTAGGAGCAGAGCTCCGAGACAAAGTGACAATACGGCCAGATGATGCAGTGGAAGACTGGAGTTCTCCGATGAGATACTTCATAGGGACCCTTAGGGGGGTAGGGGGAGGGTAGGGGGTCTTAATATCTAGACCAAGGACTTAATAAGGCCTGTTCAAGTATAGTCCCCTACCCCCCTTCCCCCCTACCCCCCCAATGGTCCCTATGAATACTTAACTACTCCTCTGAGCTCCTTGTAGTCAGCGGAGGAAAGCCATGAGAAACAGAGGCCAACGCGAATCTTCAGTGGGGCTGCTTGCAAGAATATGCTGCTACTAACTAATTGATGTCACCGTCACGACTGACACCAGTGTGACGACGACGAGTGCGGCATGCCCCGTTATGAACTTTGCCGCTGTCCACATTGCCGGATGCCCTCCCACACAGCAGGTGCACCCGCGCTTGTCTTCCGTGTCAGAGATCGCCTGGCCATTTCTTGTTTACGAGGCAGCAAGAACACAGAGTAGCAAACGTACGGTCGGAGTCAACCAAACTAACAGGGACGAGGACTTGAGGGCGAAGTTAGATCAGGTGCTGGTCACATCTGTACACTTCTGACCAGTTGTGCTGGCCATAGAATCCAGTGCTCATGCAAGCTGCAAAGCTCAGAAATTTCATCACTGCAGCCACACCTCTGCGAGCAGCTCGGGAAACGCCCATGTTATCAGGACGGCCATGGATTTTCGCCTAGAAGCGGTCAGTCCGTATTTCAGCAAGGTGGGCAGAGGAAGGGGACCTGATCCGTTACTTACAGTATGAGATCAGTGCAGCATCATGCTTCCCTACGGAAACTGAAACTGCTCTCACTGGGAACTCGACCCCCCGCGCGAACAGCAAATTCCGTGACAGTCCAGTGTTTGCTAGGAAGCTGGGCATGGAGGACCGTGACTAAGCCGCCAGCTCCCAATCGCGCTGTGCTTTGCCAGCCTCCACCTGCGATCGGCTTGAAGCGAACTTGTCTTCATCTTCCTATGACTAGCATTAGTATTTTATAGATTTAGTATGGTTGTTATTAGTATTCTTATTTTAGTTCTTGGGGTCTGGGGTTCTGTGCATAGGGGGGGTGGTTGGATATTGAGCCATCCCTCTCTGACCTAGTGTACTTG
Source organism: Symbiodinium sp. clade A Y106 (assembly GCA_003297005.1). Classification (NCBI taxonomy): domain Eukaryota; class Dinophyceae; order Suessiales; family Symbiodiniaceae; genus Symbiodinium; species Symbiodinium sp. clade A. The sequence goes on from BGNK01004050.1 coordinate 37,749, forward strand.
GAGGGGGGTGTTGCGTCGATGTCGGTGGGTTCGAAGTACATGTCGCACTGTTGCGATGGGCCCAGTAGGAATCCCAGTACATGTGTTTTCCGAGGGACATTGCGGTTGAGATAATGTACTTGGGGGTCTTCGGTCATGGACCCTGAGAAATGGTGGTGGGGGACTCCGCAAGTACATTAATTCTTGGGGGGTGGTGGGTATTGAGGTTCTGAGTATACTGTAGGGTTCAGGGTATAGGGTTTGGTCGAATTTTCGGGTCCGCTGCTCTGCAGTGGTTGTGGACACCTAGTAACCTAGTAGCTTAGTAGCACATGGAGGACACCCTTGCCTTGCAGAAACTGAGCCATCAAGTGCTACAGGCCACAGTTTTGAAACTTGTGTCTCTTTTCGACAAGCCTTGGAAGTAGCACAGATTTGGCAAAGCTGTTAATGCAAGGTCTTTTAGGACCCTGAGCTAAACACCAGCCCGCGGATGATGAAAACTATGACAATATCCAGGAGGTGACGTTTGATATTTGGATAGGAATAATTCGCAATAGACACGATTCTGTCCTCGAAGACTCTAGCAGAGACGCCGGCTGCAAGTGCAGCCTACACCCCCTTTCCACGATGAATATCAAGACAGCTCTGCTTCCTTCATGCCGTGCTGTCCAAACCTGATGCGGGGCCTTGGACAAGCTTGCAAGGAACTGGATCTGCTCCGATGCCTGCGCACGAAGATATGAAAGGATACGCGAGCCCGGATTCTACGAACTCAAGAACCAGCGTCTGCGCGGACGCAGAAAGCAGTGCGAGTCTTCTTTTCTGAAGGCAGTCGGGCCGTCTTTGGGCAGTCGGGGGACCAGGACACTCAAGTCATAAGTCATAAGTTCGGAGTATCTCCAAACCGCAGATTTCAGGCCAGACCCCCCCCCCCCACTATCACTATGACTATGAGCAAGAGCTTTTGGGTGTGTTTTCTGTCCCAGGCTTGAGACCTGTGAGCCGACTCTCGACTCGAAGATAAGCCGGACAAGATCGAGGACAAAAGAGTCTCACGAGACTTGCCGTCTGCCACCGAATGATAGACAAAGAGAGACAGGAGAGAGAGAGAGAGAGAGAAAGATATACATATATATATATATATATACATGTTTTTATATATGTATACTTGACATCTATATACGTATATATATATATATACACATGTATATATTGTGTAAAATGACATATATGAATCCATGCAGATTCCCGCGACCGCCAAGCTCTCACGGGGCGAGCCTTCAGGATGCGCTCGCGCACCGAGTACATGACCTGGTTCCAGCTAAGATAGGAATATGCCAGGACGACACTCTGATAGAGGACACATGTGAGAGTGACGCCTGAAATAAATCAATCTATGTGCAAACACATACTGCAGATAGTTGCGCGTATGCGTATGTTTTCATTTACCACCATGTGTGTGAAATTGTGTGAATTAGGAAGGCATGCATGAAAGCATACATACATACATACATACATACATACATACATACATACATACATACGTACATATGTATACATACATACATTCATATTATATATATATATACACTAGCCATGCACGTGCATACACACGTGCAAGAAGATTTTGACATGCATCACACGCACACAAGAATCTTATGTATTCACGCATCATCTGCGCACAGAGCGGCTGACAGGCCGCTCGAACGACAGGTTCAAGAACACCGGCACCGGTGCCAGATAAGCCTGATTCCGGTTTGCTTAGCATCCGCGCGGAGGAGCCGGCTGCATCGTCCTGCAGCACCACCATCCGTGCCTGGCAACGTGGCCAATTTGAACCGTTACGGGAATCCTCACATCCCATTTACTTCGAGGCTGAATGCCGCTTGAGCTTACTATGGGCATGACGGTGTCAGTCTTCGCGAGACTGTGTTGCTAAAGTCCACCCTCCCACCTTGAGCCTCCGACTGGATCCATGGCCCTACGATTCAAAACCTTCCTCGATCCCTGCGGCTCGGGATGGTACACTCAGTCCGAATACCACTACGGCTGCTACATGTCTTACGATGACAAGATGACCTGGACGTTTCGACAATACTGTTGCATATCGAACCGGGCCGCGAAACCACACATGCTCAAACTGAATCCTATAATCATACTAGTAATACTCTAATACCAACGGCAAAAGTGACCATAATTGAACAACCCAGACCAAACCAAAGCTCATCGCCTCTCTCGCCCCTCACTCTTCCATCCTTGCGTCAGAAGCGAGTATCCCTGAAATCAAAGGGGGGGCAAAGGCCTGCAAATCGGTGCCATGCTCTCGCCGTCCACCTGCTCTGCAGCAGAAGCACATATAGTGATGATATGTCATGAAGAATAGTGAGCAACTGGTACTGTACCAGTGAAGTGCTTGCAGCTGGCGGCACAGTCCACGTATCACCACTGCTACCATTTCTGATGCTGCTGTGGCCCTGGCTGGCTAGATCAGAGATTCCCGTAATCACGATTCACCGGCTTCATCAACTGCGCAAACTGTGAGTAGTAAACCCTTAAGAATTCTCAGGCCATGCAGTTTGTGGGTCTGATTATAGCTTAGTCCCATGTGGGCGATGCTCAACGCAAGTCTGGACAGTGGCCCAGGCCGGCAAATCTTCCCAACATAACACATATTTGATATTGTGTGTTACATACTATGTACTATATCTTGTGTATGGTATACTGTATACTATATAATTACTGTAGATTCATATTGAACTGTTGAACATTGCATATTGTGCATTACATACTTTATTAACTATATGTTATCTGTTGTGTTTTGTAAAGAAAGGGCAGTCTGAACGGAGAACCCAGCTTTCCACCGGTCGCTCCTCGGAGTACTTCTTTCTCTTCGAGCAGTGCTGCGAGGTCCTTGGCGTATGCCAGGGTTTAGGGGTTTAGGGCCAGGGATCTCGATGCTCAAATCCGGGCTTTGCGTCGTGACCCGGGTGGGGGACTGGGACAATGCCAGGAAAGTTTAATAACCAAGGGTTCTTTGCAAATCAAGACCCGCCTCCCTGCAATCGTCGAGCGCTTCGCGAATCCACCGATCTAAATATGTAAGTCTGCGGCAAGCCCAAGAAATACTCGAAATGATGCCCTCTACCGTCTACACCGTCATCCTAAAACCCCACAGGCATGGCTTCACACGCTTCAGATACACCTTTTCTTCCGCGTGCGCGCAGATGCGCGACTCAAAGGCGCAGTGGAGCAACCTTAAAAGCTGGCCATAATTCGGCCTTAATGTAGGTGGTTGAGGGCTCTCACTTACAGCACTATAGGTCTTCTGCTTCGAGGTGGGAACCTCGCAAGGTGATGGTAAGCAACATTTTGGGTACTGTATTTGGGCTGTTGCTCTCACAACTTCGCTACGCTGGAATGGTGTGTCACAGCCAAGCTACGAAGCTCGGCAGCGACTCAAAAAAGTGCAACTTCTGCCAAGTTGTTCCCTCAGGTCGTGGGGAGAATGGCTGAGCTTGAGACTTGCCTTGGGCTTATCCTCCCACCGACTCATTGGCTTGTGCCAAGGAGCAAGATCAACTTGGACAGGGATTCCGCACTGCGCCCCGAACGCCAGAGCAGGTGAACACATTCTGAATCAGGAGAACCGCCAAAGCAGCACTTTATGCTTCGACCTCTGCTTGCTGTGGTGGGCTACTTAAAGAATTCAGACCAGCTCGTTACGGTGCCGAAGATCTACAGTAGGCAGCTGCTCTTTGCATAAACTTCGCAACTGTAGGTCCTCAGCCAGCTGGTTAAGCTGAACAACGGCAAGATCAAAGGAATGCTTCGCAGCGCATCTGCCCGTGCTGGAGATGATTCCGAATCGGTTCAATAATTACCCATACTGTTTTGGGGGTTCCTTATTATAATTATAGTATAGCGGGCCCTCAAACCCTATTCTAATTATTATCTCAATTATTAAGGCAACGGGGATGGCACCTTGGGGCCTGGGGGTCCGGTGGACTAGGTCTCCAAACTTAGCTGCGAGAGTAACTAAACACCGCAGCGCTGATGAGCACGACAGCGGTAGTGCCAAATGTAGCAGCGGTAGCACTTCTTCTTCTTCTTGGTGTTGGGTGTTGAATGATTGCTCGCGAAGCCGCTGCAAAAGCCCCTGAGCCCCTGGGGGCCCTGCAGCAGCAGAAGGAGCGGCAGCAGGCAGCAACCCTCGCAGTCATCGTCGCAAAGCGCAGTACGTAAGTGTCGCAGCAGAAGGAAGCAGGATTTTACGCTGTGAGGCGACGCTGTCAGGTTTTTGCCGAAGTCTTCTTGAACTTGATGCTACAGTAGCTGCGACTGCTTCCTGTGATCCACCTGGCTGGGTCTTCCATCTGGCCGGACTAATGACGAAAAGCCTCGTGCCCCAAACAGTAACGAACTCACTCGGAGCAGGCGAAGCCATGCCTTGGGATAGCGTTCATGCACAATGCAAGAACAGATCACAACTGTTGCATTGCTTCCAGATGGATTTTAGCTTCAGCTTCTACCGGCCACCATCTGCTGAGCAGGGTTACCTCGAGGCAATCTCGCACATAACTACGTGTCAATAAACAAGCAAATATCTGAGCATCTATACATGTATATATATATACACACATTTACCTACATACATATATATATGTATAGATACAGCCATATATCTATCTGTACATATATATATATATATATATATATATAATATGCATATATGTGTATATGTAGCAGCACTTGTGTATGTATGTGAATATATGTACACACATATACACATTTATGTATACTGTGCAGATTCATGCCCATTTGCTTGCTGCTTTGTTTGTCTAGTCCCTGACTTAACAATACTTCTCTCTACATATATACATATATGTAGACGTATATGTATATATATATATATGCACGTGCGTGTGTGGGTACAAACAATGTTTGACATCGATGGCATCTCCATGCCCCGTGCAGGCGAGCAGCTCCGAGGACCTTAGGCCGCGAAGTCGACGCCCTCAATCTTGTCCTCGCACTCCTGAAGCAATATCCCTAGACAGACAGGTGTACATATATATATATATTTATATTTATTTATTTATTTTTATTGATTTATTTATACTTATATAAACATGTATAAATGAATGTGTCCATATGTATATATATATACACACATAGTAACCCCATATATATAAATACTTTTGTGGCAATATGTACCTTCAAGATGTATTTATAAGTTCGCAAACTTACGTCTACTCGTGTACAGTGTATAAAGAAATATGTCATATGTGCATGTATGCACGTATGCATGCATGCATGATGCGTATGCGTATGCGTATGCGTATATGTACGTGTACATGTGCATGTGTATCCATGCAAAAATACATATATGCATCAGCATGGCATCTCAAACGCGGATGTCGATAGATGTCGATAGGATGGTGCTCGGCATACTCGACAAGGACCGGCCTGGTAGACATCCCTCAGTTTCTGAAGGTTCTCCTGACCATGTAAAAGCGGGGAGTAAGGTGTGACGCGGTGTTTGGTGGGTCTAGAGTGTCGCGGCTTGTTGTTTCGGATTCAGGGTTTGGTAAACTTTGGCTTGACAGCTGCTAACAGCAACAGCTCAAGCATTCCTGCTCTCGACCTTCTGCTTCCGAGTCTTGGAAACGGCACTCAGCTACGTCAATGGTGGCCTCGTCGGTGTCCCAGTAGCCCTTTGCATTGGCTTCCAGGAACGTCTGCACCTTTAGTCAAAGCCCCGCAATGTCACGGACATGTTCGTGAATAAGCAAATCACATCATGGAGGCCAACCGCACACCCCTGACCCCATGCGGGCTTGGCAAGCTTTCTTTCACACTTGAAAACTTTGACATCACACACTACGCTGGTCGTTTTCGCGAAACGAATTCACGTCATACACGCTTGTTTTTGTTGCTTTGTGCAGTAACACTCACGAGCATGGCAGAAGATCGAGATCTTACCGCAGTTACCCTTCTTCTTCTTCTGCAACTTGCGAGCGAACCGGAACCGGGGCCGGGATGTCCGCAGGTGAAGGTTTGAAGGGGCTCTTCAGGAAGCCCGTCCAAGGTTAATGATTAACGGTTAATGGTTAGCTGGCGCATTCGCTCGTCAATGTCTTACACGGTGTGGAACTGAAGCGCTCCAGCACCATCTTCCGATCACCCTGCCGCGTCGTTGAAGCAGTGGCCGATTTGACTTGCGAGCATTAGCAGGGGTTTCAACTAATGAACGTAAGCAACGGAAATGAGAGACACAAGGTCTTGGCTACAGTGAGACCAAGGACACAAAGGCAGCAACACCGCTTGTGACCCGACCACGGGAGATCTTCAAGCACCGCCTGATCCTCATGGCCACCTTTTCCCTTGGGGTCTACAGTTTACTTGGAGGTTCATGGGCAGTTATACGTGGGGTAACCATAATTACAACCCATATTAGGGGACGTATAACCCCCCTTATAACTACCCATGAACCTCCAAGTGATACTTGGATTTTCGACGAGGGACGGGCCTTCACGATCTCAACCCAGTCATTTTGGCGGTAAGAATAAATCGTGACACGTCACCCTGTGCCCACAGAAATACTGATCTCACGAGACATATTATAGTATAGTATAGTATATTGTTATATTATAGTATATTCTAGTATATTAGCACTGAGCGTCTTGCCATGTCCCTCAAGGCATCCGGGTTCTTTTCCAACATCCTGTCAAGCCGCCAAGGAGAAGAGTTTGGGGTTTAGGGTAGACTATCCAACGAATGGCTAAGCTACAACTCCTGCAGCAGGCAGCGGAGAAGGCACAAAAGCAATCATTTACAGACTCCATCTCGGGTGGCAGATGTCCTCAGTAGATTGTCTACACCATGTCCTGTAATCCCACGCAAACCAACCGAAGATGTTCAAGTCCAAGTGTCTTGTTCTTAATCTCTTCATCCTTGATGTAGGTCCTGAACGATCCACAAAGTCATGAACCATGACGACGGAAAAGCTGCAAGATTCTGACAAAAATCACAGACGTCAACTGCAAACTCAATCATCTCCCAAGTTGCGTGTTGCAGTCTTCGTACACGAAGTTGTCGACCTGGCTTGACTGTGTGCTGTTCGCGGTTGTTACTGAGGCCGCCCGAGACGATTGAGTGTTCGAGGTATGGGAGGGAAAATGGGGTGAACTTTGAACTCGCGGTGTCCACCTTACACTTGGTGCCTTGAGGTCACAAACGCGCACTAACATGCAGCCACGCTGCTGCATCCGCTGTTGTGCTCCAGCCGAAGGTAAATCTCATTCCTTGGTGCATACTGGTGGATACATAGACAGACAAGATACGCAGACAGGCAGATAGGTAGCGGTTCACAACCAGACACATAGAGGGGCCTTCAGCTCAACAGCTAGAAAGGCACTTTGTCTTGAGGACTTACGTTTGCTTCTTTGCCTCTCCAAGGGTCGCTTGGAGATCTCCCGGACGCCCTCATAACCTCCCTTCAGGTTCGCCTCGTAGAACTTGGGGTTCCTCAGCCGACAAGACTTCCAAGTGAGCCAGGGTCAAGTTTGGGTTTCGAGTTTCGGGCTTAGGATGCACATGGGTCAATCTCAAGTCTGCTCACCGGCTAGATTTGACCAAAGCGGCGCTCTGCAAATCTTTCGTCCCTCCCGTGAATCATGTCGACAGCACTCGGATCTGAAGGGGCCTCTCTTTGATGTGTGACTCCACACCAGCCCTAGGTCCTAGGTGATGGCTGAAATGTCTGCTCTGATCATTGCTTTCGTGTTCACTCTTGGTCTGGACATGATTGGTCTGTACGTGAAGACGCAGCAGGAGTGCCACGATTACAGAATTGCAGAAAAGTGGGTTGTTTTGGCACTGGGCAGGCTGTTCCGCGTATTGGTTGTTTGCTGGGGTTCAACTTGCTGGCATACTACTCTCCCGATCTTGTCCTCGCCCGAAGCTAGACCTTCACATAGTTTCCGAGCCCGTCGTCAAGAAATTCGTCAGGCCCCATCGTTCGAATCGTGATTTAGGCTCGCTGGTTGGAGACAACCATGAGCTGAGCCGCGCGTCACGGAACTTTAACTTGATGCAAAGCTGAACGCAGGGCGTAGAGAATTCCTGAACGGATGCATCCGAAGCGCAGGAGCTTCGTCCTGCTGTCCAGCCTGACCTCCAGTACAAACGACAACGGAACTAAACGTTCATAGGTTTTTTAAAAAAACTAAAAAACCTATGGTTTTTAAAAAACCTATGCACAAAGGACAAGGGAACTAAACGTTCGGTAAGGTCTCGTGCGATGCGAGTTTTATACCGACTCTTGGGACCTCCGAGGCATCCGAAAAAATTAGGCGTACTAGTACCTTATTTTGGGGTCCTTGTAATAAGGATCCTACTATTTAGGGTGCTATATTAGGGTCCCCCATTTTCGGAAACTCCCATATTGCGACTTACAAAGTCCTTGAAGTGATCTAGACGGCTGACTTGCTCTGACCATGTCCTCTGAGGATCTCTGAGGACATGTCCGCGACGGGACGCTTAATATAGGGGCCTTAATAATTAGAATAGGGTTTCTGTGTATATTACACTTTTGCTATAACGAGCTCCCATAATAGTATTGGCAAGTATTTAGGCCACTATGGTATTCATTAGCAGTTGCGGTAGCAGTGGCAGAGCTGGAGCGTTGTAGTGGTCCCAGTGCCAGGAACAAACGAAACGAACAGCCGGTATGCACCACTCGTGAACGTGTCAGTGCTGTTAGAAAAGCCGGAATGCACCACGCGTGAACGTGTCAGGGCTGTTAGCAGCAGCTCCGAATTCCAGATTAGAGCCGAAATTGGCTTGATGGATGCCCAGCCTGGGCAGAGAGGGATCGGACCTGGGCGTTGGCCGTGGTCGTGTCAGCGATCAGAGCCGCCGGCTTCTTCCCATCCTGCCGTGGTAGAATGCTCTACGATCTCCCACCTCTGATCGCGGACATGCCCAGGCCACAAAGCCGTGTTCTGAAAGTCATCATGCTAGGTAGGCATTCCTCCAGGCCCTGCCCAATTCTGACACCGTCCTTCCATGTCCTCATCCCGATTTTTGTTTCAGCCTCAAACGCTAAGCCCTCATAGAATCCCTTGTGCTACGCTCTAAGCCCTCCGTTAAAGGAAGAAGGCTTCAGCCTCAGCCCGAGCTCGCCTTGCGGAGGTTCGAGACGACCTTCGTGGGGTCGTTGTCGAAGTAGTGGGAGACGTCCGTCAGGGAGATCTCGCTGGAGTCCAGGTTCTGGAAGGTCACGTCGACCTCGTAATCAGGGCTGGAAGGAATCCGGAAGCAGGAATGTCTGTAAGCCTGCACTCCTCCAGAAAGGGTTACTCAGGGAGCGTGGGGATGGATGAACTGATGCGTGCCAGCCTTGCTGAGAGCGGACTTGAACAGCCCAGAGGACTCAATGAGCTCGCCGGGCGCATCCGAGCCTTACTGCTGCTATAGCTTCCATAGTTAGTAGGTTTAGGGTGTACGTTAGTCTATAGAGGATCTTCGCACAACTCAATCTCCCATGTCAACTGCAAGCACGTTCTGATGCGAGCGGATGCACGAATCTGCAAAGAAACTCTGCAATTTCAGGGGCACGATGCTCGTGTCTATTGCCGTTCTAAGCATTACAGTGCATTACAGTAAAGCTACTGGTTTTCAAGCGAATGCTGAACAACGCAAGAAGGCTTTACAAAGCCAAGGGGCTCAGGGCAAAGCCCTTGCGTGTGACGAACTGCTCCTGTCGCATAGCAAGGCAACATGTCGATTATATCCTGCTCCCACCTCCTGACCTCCTAAACGACTACGGTGGCACCTACGATACCCGACAACGCGAAAGCCAGTAATTGAGCAAGGCCGACATAGGTGTTCAAGCGAAGCGTGCTGAAAAAGTCTACGACAACAATAACAAAATCAATACGAAGTCTACTACGCAGGAGCAGCCACGGGCGACGATGGCGCAAATCCACGAATGCACATTAGAACTGTGCATCTCCCAGGCTCAAACACGGCTCTGACTGCCTACCCGCGTTGAGAAGGCCCTGCAAGCTCCAAGCAGCCCGGCCTGCAGTTGCTCCTCGTCAACGCTGGCACCGTTCTCCACGGCAATGCCAACGTTTGCGGAATATGATCCCGCCGCATTGGAGAAGACACGTGTCGCGGCCTGTTTTTGGCGCTTCTTGCTCAAAGCTCCCCGTATCTTTTCCTTGTAAACAGTACCGAACACTGGCTAGACTCGCATGAGTCCGGCAGCACAGGTCTCCCCCGTAGCCCGTAGCAAGCTGCGGGTTCTTTTTGTTAATCGGACTGTGGTAGGAGCTGGCGGACCAACGGCATCAGCATGCCCTTCCACACAAAATATGTATGCATACATGCGTACGTACATACATATGTACGTATGCATGTATGCGGGTATATTTATGTTGGTGTATGTGTATGTCAGTGTATGTATGTGTATATATATACACACACAGTCAATCGATCATTCAACCAATCAATCAAGCAAGCAATCACTATATACATATACATATATATATATATACACACGTGTATACATATTATGTATACATAATATAAGTACGTGCATGCATACATACAGTATGTCATACTTGTGTCGAATCATGCACCACGGCTTGTTTGTCCAAGCTTAACCCATTCATTGGATTTCCGTGGTACGAGTATAGGCATCTGAACGGACACGAGCACGGAGCAGTCTTCAAGCTCCAGCCTGTCTGAGAGAGATGTTGAGCTCCTCCGCCTGGCATCGACACGACCCGAGAACGCTGAAAAGCCCTCGCTTCTCCGGGCCTTGCCGTGAAGGGACATGCTACTATAGGGGCCTTAATATCTAATTTTTTAGACTCCTAGAGTACTGCAAAGGTCACCGGCTTCCAAACCCTAAACCCATCTAAACCCTAAACCCCAAAACCTCACCGGCTTCAAATGCCGTGGCTGACTCCCGCCTGCTCCATCGCATGCTTGCGGACGAAATTCTGCTCTGGGGGCTCGTCCGCCTCCGCTGCCGCCTGATGTCCGAAGGATTAATATATTATTACATTACTACCATTATTACCATTATTACCATTACTACCACTATTGCTATTATTACTAGTATTACAATGTATACCACTGTTGCAATGATTCCAGCCTTGATGGCACGGTCGAGCAGGTTCATCTGATTGATGAAGAGATCCCGGAAGACACCCGAGCAATTGCACACCACCTCAGCCGGAGAAAGCTGCTGCCCATCTCCTTCAAGACTTTAAGGGTGACTTTGGGTTTATCTTCCACGGAACCGTCGGGACTGCAGCGGGCACTCGACACACGTAGTCGTAGCAGGTCATATCATACCGTGAGGAGAGCAGCCCTGGCACATCCCTCTTCCCAGTCGCAGTGGGAACTGGAGTGCAAAGCAGGCTAGATGCGAGTTGCCGACAAATGGAGGCACATCAAAACAAGCCAAAGTCTTTGCTTGAAGGTCGATCAAGTTGCATCAACTCGCGGCCGTCCCAGCTCTTCGAGAGGGATCAGCTCGACCTGATAGGAACAAGGGAAGCCAATAAGGGGACCCATCCCCCAGTGCAACGGCTCGAAAGCTACAACAATTCGTATCTCCGCTGTTTTCGGAAGGCCTGCTGAATTAGGCCACCCCCCCCAAAACAAAAATCATCCCCGCACAGACCTCGAACCCCCCTTCAGACAAGAACAAAACAGACCTTGTTCACGCGTCCCAGGGAGTCCGGAACTGGTCGCGCACCGACCAGCGCAAGCACCTTCAGAGAAGCCCGGTTGATTTAGACCCTCTCTCTCTCTCTATGTATATACTATATACTATAAATAAATATAAATATATATATATATATATACATTACTCTCCTGCTGCGCACAGCATGGAACTCCGTCAATGCCGGGCTCGCACTGCGCAGCTTCATGGCCAACGCTCAGCTCAGGATGAATCTCTGTTCGATGATACATAAAGCCACGCACCACCCCCCCTCCCATTAGAATTAGTAGTAGTAATAGCAATGATGTACATAATAGCAATAATAGTAGTACTGTTTTTTAATAACAACAGAAGTAATGATAATTGTCGTAATCATGGTAACATTAACAATGCCAATAATCCGGCCTGCGCCAAGGACTCGCCGTAAGTCTTGATATTGTCCGTGCCCCAAAGGGTGAAGGCAATCGACTCGGGCATCTCGCCCTCATGATGCAGGACGACGAAGTTTGCGGTTTAGGGTTTAGGGTCCTTATTGATGATGCAGGACGACGAAGTTGATGCTGATGAAGCCGATGCTGGTCAGGATGCTCATGAACGCAGGCTGGCAAACATAGCTCCAAAATGGGGTAGTTGTCCTGTCTTCTTGTCATCAATCAGTCCTGGAAGACTACCATGAAGAGAGCATGAACAAAGCGGCTGTATGATTTTGGAGGAGCGTGTGATGGAATCTTGTTCACATGAAGGACCACAGGTCACCACGATGAGAAACACCCCTAAAGCGCCAACCCGACTAAGAACAACCTGTGATGTGATTGAATTTTCGAGCTTAAGGCTAGAACTTCAGCTTTTTAACGACCGCAACCCAAGGTGCCGAACCTAGGTTAAGAGTACGAGTCGTGAGAATGTAGGCCTCCGAGCAATTGAAACAACTTCCAGTGGTATCCCATCCCTCCTGCGAGCACCCTCGTAGTTAATACCATCTAAAGTCCCGTCACAGTACCTCATTAAATATTGTAATACCTTTACAGTACCCGTGACATCCTCATAGTCCCCTTATAGTACCCTTATAGGTCCCCTTATAGTACCCTTACAGTGCCTCCCCCCCCCCCCGCCCCCATCACCCCTCTCCCCGCGTCATGATATTAGTGGCTACGTCACACNTTTACCGCCCCCGTTCCCTCCCCATAGTCCCCTTATATTCCCCTTATAGGCCCCCTTATAGTCCCCTTCCCGTCCCCCCCCCCCCCCCCGCCCTCTAATGGCCTGCTGCTCGGTAAGAGACTCGAGGAGACGGTCCACCACGACCATGGCCACGTCAGTGGCTGCCTTTCGAAGCTTGGGCCGTTGGGGGTGGGATCTATAGGGGTACCGTTTAGGGGTTCCTTTAAGGGATCTATAGGGTTTAGCGTTTTTAGGGCTTTAGGGGCTTGGCGGGGCTTGGGAGTTTAGGGTTTAGGGCTGCCTTCCCATACATCTAAGATTCATCAGGGTTTCAGTTTATGGCTTGCATCGCAGCACACCCTCCACTCCTTTAAAGTGCTTCTTCCGCCTCATCTACTGTGCAAAGCAGACACCGCCATGCATCGCTCAAGGCTGCGCCCCGAACCCTGGGCGTGACTCCTGCCTTCGTTGGGATGGAGTTCGGGTCCAGGGCGTGCATGTTCTTGCCCGTCGGCAGCACCTTGCCCGAAGGATGGATCGAAGGCTGTCGGAGTTTCTTCAGGGGGGCCGAAAATAAGAGGATCCCCAAATTCATGCACTAGAGTACACATACAGACGCCTTACACTACCCCTAAACACTCAAGTACCAGCCGAGGAGCATCCGGATTGCGGATGGGGTCACCGCCAGGGCCTGCTTCGTGCGAGGCGACTCGTCTTTCGACGGCCAAAGAGGCTTCACGAGATCACATATAGTAAGATACTAATATACCCTAAACCCTAAACCGTGGCTAACGATCCTAAGGTGGTCGATCGAAGCATCTGCCTGGCTCGATGAACTTGCCGTCGAGGGCGCTAATCAGGCTTCCGACCTGCTGTCAGCAAGACTCTCATGGGACTGGGGCAAAAACGCGTCCCCAAACACAAAGGGAGCCGTTTGCCTTGACTTCGCTGAATTCCCCCCAAAGATGCAGGCCCCCACAAACCACGGAGGCTGAACGTGGCCTCGTTGTTGCGCACGACTTCTCCGAGGCAAGCCTGCAAGTACCTGAAGCAAAACGCAGCCTACATTCCTACATAACAATAGTCAAATCTTCATGGGCTTCATGGTTTTCAGTGCTACTGTTATAAGCATTACAAACTCTGGTTCAGATCCTGTACAGCTTTCCCCAAAAGCCCAAGACTCCCGAGCAGAATGCCTGTAAGTACCTGAAAAAAAGAGTCCCAATCTCCGATGGTTCCAAGAAACAAGCTTTGGGGGGTTTGGGGTTGGGTTTAGGGTTTAGGGGTTTAAGGGTTAAGGGTTTAGGGTTTAGGGGTTTAAGGGTTTAGGGGTTTAGGGGTTAAGGGTTTAGGGTTGAGGCTTTTGGAAGTGTAGTTCCCGCCAGCCCCGACACCCCCGCCAACCCCCAACCAAAGCTGCGAGATGGCTCTGGGTCACTCGAAGAGGGGCTTCAGGTAGTCATCGCTGACGCCATCGAAGCCACACTGCCAAATTGATATGTGCAAACACATACACACACAGACATACATTTTTACCTGTTTATATACATATACAATATATACACACATATATACATATACATGTACATACACATATGCATAGACATATACATATACAGATACATATACATGTACATATACACATATATATATACACACGTAATTGTATATAATTTTACATATATATATATATATATATATTATATACATACATATACATATGCGCAGATACAAATGCATGTATTTGCGCGTGTGCAAATGGGTCTACGCTGTATGCAAACAGAGATGGCTGAATGAAGACACAACATGTAGGTATGCACCCAGAGACAGAGAGTGAGAGAACAAGAAAGGTTCTTTCTGAGGCAAGTGATTAGAACAAGCACAAGGGATCCGAGCAAGTACCGAAGATCTGGACATCGGTATCGATATCGTGAGATATCGGTGGCAAGGCATCCCCTGTCCGTACAGAGAGGCGAAGTCCAGAACCCTGAATTCCAAAGCGTTTGCAAGGCAGCCCAAGAAGCGGGATTGTGCTCCCAGCCATAGTTGAGATGGTAAGCTTCAAGGCCCTGCAGGTCTATTATGAGGTGAGCTCCACCCAAAAAAACACGCTGACTCCAGCACCAGCAATTGGGATTCGGGGCTTTGGAGTCTCTGCGTCCGAGCACTAATGTCGAAGCCTTTATCTAGACTACAACGAACCCCCAAGCCCTGTTCAAACAAGGCTCCATCTTAAACCCCTGGGCCTCCTCAAGGGCCTGCTTGTACGGAGAGCCGCCGGAGAAGAAATTGAAAACATCCTCTCACCAACTAGGGGCAGGGTTCAAGGTGTACGGTTTTTCTGTAAAACATCCCCTTTCCGTCTGCATGATCCCGGAGCTGGTAGCAAAAGAAGCCTAATTGAACCATAAGTTCGCCCCGATCGGCTGAAGCTCCTGCAACAAGGGGTTCACCTCCTCCACGCGTCCCTCCTGGCATGAGTGAAGCTTGTGAGACTTAGACTTCTTGCATCCTGGCATCTCTTCTGAGTCTTCGACATCTCTCAGGCTCTTCTCTCCGAGTCTCCACGTTGGTCAGGGCTGGACCCAAAATCGTAAAACTTCAGACCTCGAGCACTCAACCCTCCCTCAACCCGTATTTCCGGGCAAGGCTCCGAGTTCGTGGACTGCTTCACCAGCGCCCCGACGGCCGCGCGGCTCGCCAGGGTGATCTGGGCACCAGGGCAACGTCGTGAAGAAGAGCAGCAACGATTGGACTCCCAAATTCTCAAGAAACCCGCCGTCGCAATATGTATATATATATATATGTATATGTATATATGTGTATATGTGTATATGTGTATATGTGTACATGTCTATATGTATATGTATATGTATATGTATATGTGTACATACATATATATATATATATATATATATATTTGTATATGTATATGTATATGTATATGTATATGTATATATGTATGTATATGTATATCCTCCAAGTAGAAACAGCTCACACCACCCTCAAAGTCGCAAAAGTCCAGGGCCTCCTGGACAAGGGCCACATCCTGCGAAGGACAAAATTAACATCCAGATTTCAAATTTTCTCTCTTTGGGAGATCAGAGGTTCTGCGGACTCTCCGAAACACCGTGAGGTTGAAGGCTTCAAGCTGCCTCATAAAAGTTCCAGGCATCAGATTCAAGTTGCCTGATTCTCAGTCTCTGGAGCTCGCAAACCCTAAGCCCTAAACCCTAGCATCATTTCCTACACAGCACTTACCACGGTGTCAGGTGCCGTTCTGCTCCGTTGCCGCCTTAGGCTTCTCATGCTTTGTTTAGTATCACCAGCCAAACTATCACCACCACCACGTCGAGATCACCGTGATCCTGACCCTGGAATCCTGACTAGAAGTAGGATTCTTCTCCTTTCCGCCCAGCACCTCCTTCCCACACCACAAACAAGACCTCGAACGCGAAGAACAGTCTATCCAAATGGGACTCATTAATTAAACTGGCTTTGGGGCAGATTTGTACGAAAACTCTCCGAGTAACCCACAAAACAAGAATAAGTGTTAAATTGCGAAGTATTTTGCTTTTTTCAGGTCCCTGTATTACCTCCGGGCTTTGGCAGAAGCCTCGAGGGCTCCCTCGTTGTTGCCCTTGTAGACCGCCTCGGGTTCGAGGTTTAGGGTGTAAGGTTTAGGGTTTAGGGTGTTCGAGAGTCTGATCACTTTGAGGGTCTTTTTCTTGGCTTGGCTCAACTAGTTTGTAGGCTTTTTCAACTGTAGTGGCCCTTTCTCTGCTGCAAACGCTTTGCCAGGTGAGGGTTTCGGGCCGTTCAGGGTTGGCTTGGGGTTTAGGGTGAATCTGTAAAGGAAGGTTCCAGCCTGTTGCTTTCGCATGAATGCCGTTGCCGTACCGTGGAACTACACACGCCGAAGCCAAAGCCCGATAGCCTACTACAGGGGCCTTAATAATTAGAATAGGGCTTTGAGCCCATTATACTATACTTATCATAGGGAACCCCTAAAATAGTATAGGTAGTGATTAAGGCCCTTACATCAGCTCACATGCGCAATGCTTTCTTCCAGCAGCTCGGGGCACCTCGATGTCTTTGCCTCTGCACTCCGCAAGGAGACGAGGCAGGCTCTTGATGTTCATCTCCTAGGAAGAAGGCTGCTTCAAGCGAGCAGCTCTTGGTCAACAACTCGCGAATAGTTGACGTTTCGGCTACGGAAACCTCCAGCCGTCGACACATCCGCATGCAAGTACTGCAATCATACTTCCCCATCTCTGTCTGTGACAGTATCTGGGTCCCTCGCAGGGCGGTCCAGCTGCGCAATGTTAACCAGCCTCAATAGGCCAATGCACAAGTACATCGGCAAGATCTAATTACAAGGATTGGCAAGGCTTTTCCAAGCTGGGACCAGTTAGCTTGTCACGTCTTCAGATCTAGCAAATCTAGCACTGCCGCAATGCAAACCTCAACCTAAAGCCCAAACGCATCATCCCAACAACCCAGCCCTCAAGCCGGCATCTTCTGAGCCAAAGTGACGTGGCAACGCTCTCCTCTGCAGTGGGCGGCACGCCGACCTGCGAGCTGAGACCAAGCCGTGCCGCTGGGCGAGGGCAACCCGGCGTGTATATATATATATATATATATACATACATATGTATACATATTATACTTATTCATGAGAAGTAATAGTCTCCACAACAGCAGTTGCAGTAGTAATCGTGCTCCTCGATGCACCATTGGTACTGTAGATGCTGCAGTCTATGTAATTCTGTTTGTCAGCTTCATGTCGCTGCACTGGCCGTTGTACCAAGAACATGTGCATTCACCGGATTCGCAAATTGCCAATTCGCACATCTCCGGCCTGAATGCACTTACAGTACGTGCTGTACTTGGTCGATTTGGTTGTGTGCGGCCGGGAGGCCCCCTACTACACTACTGCGACTTCTGCACTTGCCCCTTGCCGCTCCTGCTACAGTACTACGCCCGTTATTCCAAGTATGGTCTTGGCCAGGAAAACGGAGCAGATGAAACGAGGGCTGTGCCTCGACAATGCTTCTGGAGGTGTGAGGTAAGAGACCTGATACCCTAAACCCTTATAGAACCCTTAAGGAGCCCTCAAAAGAACCCTTAAACTTCTAGAACCCGGTCTCAGAACGGGGCCTGGTGCAAGCCCATGGGCAGCGCTCGGGACTCGATCTCCATGAGCAGACGGTACACCTTTCCAACAACCTCAGGACTCTTTCGCGGAATTCGGCCTTGCAAACCACAGGATTCCCATGGCTGATTCTAGAATTCCCCAGAGAGCCCAATACCCCTTAATTAAGCAAGATACCTTAAATTGTAAGGGGTTTCATATTATGACTTAAGCTATATTCCTTAATTAAGGGGTATTGGGCTCTCTGGGTCCTGGGTCTAGAAGTGCAGGGAACAGTTCGAGAACTACTCTGCCGCACCCTCCCTGTCTCTGTGGCAAAGGGCCATGGGCTTCCCCCTTAAGCGCCCTTAGAACCAAAACTAAAATGCGTTCTTAAAAAATCCTTGGAGTTTTGTTGTAATAGTGAACACAACGAACAAATTCCCCGGATTCTACTATCAAATCAAAACATAAGAAACTACTTCCTGAGAACAAATCCTGCAGCCACAGGACAGCGTCGCGCTCCTCAATGGACACACCGGCCATATCCTCCTCCTCGGAGGGCAGCCTGGCTTCGAGGCTTAGGGCTTAGGGTTGAGGGCTTTTTTGGGGGAGTTTTGGGTTCAAGGCTTGCAGGTTAGGGTTTTTGGGGGTTACTTTAAGGCTTGACAGGGTTAACCTCTTGCTTGAGCTTCGAGCTTCGGGTCCTGGATTTAGGGTATTAAAGTGTAATTACTAAAGGACTGAACTGCCAAGCAACCTTGGAATCGGGTGCGAGTGCAGTTTATTCTGACTATATCGTGATTGCAAGGCTTACACTATTAGTAGTTGTTCAGATTCCTATGCTAGACTCTAGCTGTGTTTGTTTTCTATTGAATTTTCGCGACATGGTGAGCCTTTCCTGCTTCACTGCGGTCTGCTCTCTAGCTTCCTGCACCAACTTTTCAGTCGTGCAACCTGCAACCTTTGCCAGGCTTGACAGGGCTACTGTTAAGGGTGTGGCGTTTTACGGGTTTAGGGTTTATAGGCCCAGGCCCGATAAAGCCGGTGGCGCAAAGGGGCGCAGAACATGCTGCCGAGATAGGGTTTAGGGTTTAGGGTCTAGGGCTGCCGAGAAGCTCATCAATGTCCTTGTCCAAGTTGCACTGGCGAGCAGTGGCCACGATGCTGTTGACAATCGAGGCACCTGCAACAAAACCAGGCCCTAAACCCCTAAACCAGCTCAAAGCCCAGAATAACGAAAAGGCCAGGTGAGGGAAGTTACCGGAAAGGCGCATCATCTGTGTGAGGGAGATAGGATGTGAGGCACATCCCTATAACCCCAATTTAACTGGCTGTACAAGTAGTAATAATATTATAATATCATATCCCCCTGTAGTTACAGTATAGCATCGTCTAGTATACCCCGAAGCCCTCATCCAATTCTGACAAAACCTTTACTAAAAGGGTGGTTCTCAAAATTCTGGGCCCCTTTTCGGGTCCCTAATATAATACGGCACCTACTGACTATTTAGGGTACCCCAAAAAGGGACCCTAATTTCACAACTACCCATATGTCAGCCAGGGCCATCCCGGCACTCTGCCTCGCTGCTCGTTCTCGCGGAGTCCTTGATAGGACTTCACCAGCTCACTCAGCTCCTTGAGTCCCTGGAAATGGAAAAGCGCGGAAGCGAAGCATCCAAGCAGTGCTTTCGGGTTTAGGCTTCGGGGGTACCTTTGGGGGTTTAAGTTTAGGGGTTTAGGACTTAGGGCCTGTATTAAGGCTCAGGGGGTGGGGTACGATTGAGGTAGCGAGCGCACAGCACACATTGGTTACTTTGGGGGGTTTAGGTTCTGTAAGCTCTTCGTATTCGTGATTTGGCACGAAGGAACCTCTGAATTCACCGGCCATTGTCACTGCGACCTAGGAATGTTTAGCTTAATACCGGCACAGTCAGGCCTACGTACAGTCGGTTCGGTGTCACTGGAATCTTCCGATGCCTTGTCCAGCCCCGGTAACAAAGGTGACAAAGATGCGGCTCCCCGGGAAGTCATTTATGGAGCTCGAATACTTGATAATGCTGCTCCTCAACGTTCCTCATTTTATCTCTACATACTCTTGTATTAAATTATGTACCGCAAGATTCCATTATGCTTTTCCTAAATCCCCTCCTAAATCATCCCCCCCCCCCAAAAAAAAAGCCAAAATTCCACGCAAATTCACAGCCCTTTTCGCTCCGAAGGCCTTGTAGAGGCCGGCATTCTCCGCGGGAGGGGTCAAGTAGGAGATGGTGGACCTGAGCCGAAGGCCGAAGTTCGAGAAGATAGATGTTTGCTTGCAGCCGTCTTCGCAATATGGTGATGATGACGATGTTGATGAAGATGATGGTGAAGCAGATGATGATGATGTTCTGATGGTTATAGGTTATTATTGATTGTTGCTCGTGTTAGCCACATGTACCCAGTGTCAAAACCAGGATCTCTGGCATCCTTCGGAAGTGTAGTGACCGAGAACCTGCCCTCGTCTCTGTAAGATTGTCAACTTAGAGGTGGACGCATAGGATCGTCGCTTGGCAATGGTGGCCTCCGACGGGTTGTTCGCCTTGGCGCTGGGAAGGCCTATTAAGTTGTGTTTTGGTATACGAGCATTGTGAATCATTGTAGTATACTATACAGTGTGTAATCGTATGTAAAGGAGCCAAACTAGATGCAGCGGAAGCTCGGAGATCAGATACTTGACGAAAGCAATACAGAACACTTATAGTCCCTCATAATCATCCTTATAGACCCCTGTGTAGGAACACTTAAATTAAAGCCTGAAAGGAACCCTAGTCTGACCATTAAAAATCCATATGACACAGCGGGAGACTTCTTTCCGACCGAGCTGCAGCGTAGTAGTACAGGTTGGGCAACACGGAGATCAGGCGGTCAGGATAGCAGCTCCCTGCACTTGGAGGTTCATGGGTACTTATAAGTGGGGTTATTAGCAGGGTAACCATAATTATACCCCATAGAAGAGGACTTACAATCCCAGGCTGCCCAGGATGCCAACCCACTGAGCACATTTTGACGAAGGATCGCAAAAAGTTCCGGCCTGACATGCCAACCTGCTTGCCGGGCATGAACTCCAGAGATCCGTGGGTTCCGAAGTGGAGCAGGGCATCTGCCTTCCCAACTCGACTTGGACGCAGGGCTTTCGAGCTGCAACACGCACGCTGTGCAGGCCTTGAAGATGAACTCCAGGTACGTGTAGAAGGCAGCGAAGCCATGATGAGGAGACGCCGACTTGGCAAAGAGCAGCCTGCGCGTTCGTCAGGCCTACATAATATGATATAACATAAATAATAAAATTATTACACAGCTTATTATAATCTGACTCGGCTGGCTGCCGCAGAGAAGGCTTGGCTCACCCAGCCTCATCGGGTCACCCTCGTAGCCGAAGGTTGGCTGCACACCGAGGAAGATGTTTCCGAAATGCTTGCCTAAGTTTAGGGGTTTAGGGGTTTAGGGTTTCGGTGATTAGGGGGACCCTTGGGGATATAGACCCTCTCAATAAGGGCCCTTTCAAGAGAGCCAGAGGTATGGTTAAGAAGGGTCTCCCCAATACTACCTAGGATTGCCTCAAAACGGCTCGCACAGGTCACGGTTCTCCACAAGGCCTGAAACACAAACGTGGCAACATTTGTATTTGAGCGACACGGCATCCAGAGCCAAACCGCAACACCTTGACCCAAGCTGTGAAGCCCTGGAAGCTCCGAGCTTCTTGAAAGCCTCTCGAAGCTCCGAGGTACCGTAGATCAGCATGTCGCGACCGTCGGTGTTCAGCTCTCCAGGCGGAGGGCCCCAGTTCCTCGGAGCAACGGAACGTGAAACACTGACAGGAAACGACATAGAGCATTGATAGAAAGAGCCATCGCCTCTGCCCATCGACGTGTTGACAGCGTAATTAGTTGTTAATCCTTACTCGGAATCTTAGCAATTGCGAGCATTGTATTGATATCACGACCATTGTCACCGTTGCTGTTCCCGTCACCAGCACCAGCACTAGCACCACCATCGTTGCATTCGTCCGATGTAAAGCAGACTAGTACCGGTAACTGCTAGACTCGGAGAATTGCAGGACCTCCTGCCTCACACGTTATTCTGGACAAGGGGCTCGCGCAGGTCATGGGCGAAGGGGCAGAGCTCCTGCCATCGCTACTTGTAGCTTTGGCTTGCTTGCACGGTCTCTGAGGATAATTCAAAGTGCACGGCCGGTGGTTCAATCTGAGTCATTGCAGAAGGTACCATGGTAACTGCTGTCATACCTGCCACCATTAGCGCTCAAACTTATGTAACGGTTGGTACGTTCTATGCAGCTTGCGTCCGCAGGCCGAACGACGTTCGAGTGCACAGTCATTCCTTACCTACTCACCTCCGTTTGAATTACTTCTTCACCGGCACGGACGAAGAGGTCCTCGTATTCGTCCACGCTCATGCGGTAGGCGACGTTCAAGTCCGACATGGACATTGCTGCTTCTGGGTCCTGGGGTTAGGAGAGAAATACCGGCACTCAACGTACGAGGGTCAGAACCGCCAGGCTCCAATCATAGCAACGGCTACCAAGTCTGTCCTCCAGAATGGACTTCTGCAGGCCCTCCGCGTTGTCCGGCATATCCTTCCATGTATGCTTAGGAGCACAGTGCATGGAACTTCGAGCTCATGCGTGCACGAGAGGGATGTTCACATGTCCTCGAGCGATGACAGCTTAACTGCACTTGCGCAAGTGTGCATCCTCGCTTTAGACCATTGCCCGGTCCTCAATGGTGTAGCCCTGCTTCTTCAACCTGATCCATGTCACTCCCTCCAGACATTCCTAAAGAAACTCCATGGCTGAATACGGTGAAACCCTCTACGCCCAGTTTCGCAGTTGCTGCGACGCTAGAAGATCTAAGAAGCAACTTCATACGAGCACCTCATGCGAAGAATACGAACAAAACCAATCTTCAGCCTCAGCCCTACCACTTACAGCCAAAATGCTCTCCCATCACTGCGTAGATGCTGCCGAAGACATCAAGGTACGCGGCAGTTCCAACGTTGCCCTTGTCCGGGGGGAACCTGGGCCGAGCCGCACTGAATTGGGTGGAGATTTTTTTTTGGCCTTTTTTTTTTTTTGGGCCCTTGCTTCTCTTCTTTCTTAGGAACGGGGAGCATGGACATGGGGCTGGGACTGCGCCCAAGGGCGCAGGGGGGAGA
>BGNK01004051.1:0-60972 GCA_003297005.1 Symbiodinium sp. clade A Y106
GGCCTGAGCCCCTGCATCTTCTGCAGCTGTCATTTTCGTTAATGATGACGATGACGATGGGTTGAGGCGCCAGGTGGTTGGTAGGGGGGGGGGGCGTGGCTAGTAGTAGTAGTAGTAGTTGTAGTTGTATTATTAGTATTGGTCTATTAGTATAAGTTCGAGGTGGTAAGGCATATACTATTATATGGGGTATTGGACTTGTGTTATCATAGTAAGGAAAGCATGTTGGTCGGCTAGGTCCCACCCTATTTGGGTAACTCAGATTCACTTCCTTGACCCTCGTGAAACTCCAATCCGAAAAACATGACAATTTGTAAACTCCAATAAAACACGTTTCTATAGCCCTGACTAAAAAGCCCAGAAGCGGACGGCAGAGAATACCAAGGACAAGCACAAATCGCTCCCAGCCTAAGTGCTCATTTAGGGATCCATAAGAGATACGATAGGGGCCAATTGGAGTAGGGTTCCCAATGTGTGGGTGTTGTAAGGGTGCTAAGGGTCCTTGACAAGTAGAATCGAGTTGGGGGGTACATCTGGGCACGACTACAAAGGCTACTTCGGGTTGGCCTCATACCTCCATCACAGAACCTTTCAAGCAAGCCCCTCCCTACCCGAAAAAGCCTCCGAAACTCCTTTCCCGACGACCTGGACCCTAAACCCTAAACTCTTTTTTTCTTACACCCCTGGCCTGCTGTGACCCTTGCAGGGTCCCGCCAGGCAGTGCATTCCATCAGCGGACCCCTGGGGAAGCTCCAGATCTCCTGGTGAAGGACTGCTTTGTTTTTATGGGATTTGATAGGGATCCATAGGGTTCTAGGGGTTTTAGAGGGGTTCTACAGAGTTTAGGGTTTAGGGTTGCTTTTTTAAATAATAGGGGTTTGAAAGTGTTTATATGGTTTTACAGGGGTTCTGTAGGTTTCAGAGGGCTTTGTCGGGTTCTGAGAGGTCTCGTAAGGTTCTGATAGATTCCGAAGTAGGGTTTATACAGTTTCGGGACCTCCTAACACTAGGGGGCTTCATCGGGTGTTTTATGTTGTTCCTGGGGGCCCCATGCATCTCCTAATGTCGTCATCCAGACCTTAGGGCTTAGGAAACGAATATTAGGGTTTAGAGTTCAGAGGGTTATATTGAGGTTAAGGTTTGCGGCTCACGGTCCAGGATTGGATTCTAAGGCTTATATAGGCATCTCCCCATCCTGCAGGATTGCATGAGGCATTGTGGGGTTTTTGGGTGGGTTAGACATGTACTGCAGGGTTTCATGGAACTTACAGGAGATCCTAACCATAACACTAGGTAACCGAAAAAAGGGGTAGGGTATGACCCTCTAGGCAGGGTTTAGGGTTCAGGGTTTCGGGTTTAGGATCCCTAATCCCTAACTTGTTTAGGGTTTAGGGAGCCATAAACCCTAAACCCTAACTAAACAGGTAGGTGTAGGGTTTAGGAACCCTAAACCCCAACGTAAACCCCAACAGCTAGGTTGCTTCGGGTTCAGGTAGGGTTTAGTGGGGACCCAGGGTTCAGGAGGGACCGGGGGTTCAAGCGGGGCGGGTGGGTTTCGGGGTGTAGGGTTTTGGAGTTAAGGGTTTAGGGAGTATTGAGGCTTGTTTTATTCAGTGAGCTAACAAGTAAGGTTCGAAAGTGCTTTATGAATCGAGTTGACTTTTAAAAAGGTGCTATCGGGGCTGCTGTGCATCCCTTATTTGGCGGGCCCTTGTGTGAAGAATCCTATCGTGCGGAGCCTAAGTTTAAGACCTCCGATACTGGGTTCTTGCCAGGATGTTGAGCTGGTCTTTCAGCGTTATACAAGGGTTTGTTAGGGCTTTGCAAAGGATTCAATGGGCGTGTCGTAGAGCTCGACCTGCTTGGACGTGAGGCGCCGGTATTTTGGGGCTTAGGATACCAACCCTAAGCCCTAAACCCTAAGAACCCTAAACCCTACCTTGGGCCCCACATCAGCATTGAGGATTTAGGGTGGAGGGTTTAGAGCTCCTGGAAGCAGCAGACCAGCAGGCCGGACTCCTCCCGAGTGTCCTTTCCATGCTCCTGTGCTTTTGTTGGGGGGGGGGGCCTTTTCATAACTCGCCTTCTTGTTCCTTCATCCGACTATGTGTTACGTAAAGACCAAACTCTAGATATGGCTACATGTGCGTATATGCATGTGACTGCATGCATCAAATATAGAAGCTCATATGCACATACAGCAACAAACCCGCAAACGTCAAGAACGGCCAAGGCTCACTGAGAAGCTTCAAGAGCTGCTGGTCATGGAAGGCCCGCCAGCGCCCAAAGCGGTGGAAGAGCAACGGAGAGGCAAAGGGCACGCCCCAGCAATTCCAGGTAGTCAGGGCGCTCAACAAACTACGTGGCGCCGATTCCATGGCCGAAAACGAACTTCAAGGCAGATAGACCCCTGATCAAGACTTTCCCCGGTCTGCGCGGGCGCTGGAGCATCAGGATCCCGATCATCATCTTTACTGACGACTATTGATCAGGGTTCCATATAGTGTTCTATTAGTCTATGTTACACATCACGGTCTGGGAGAGTCCGAATATCATCTGCTTCGCGGGTTGCCGAAAAATCGAAAAATCGGTTGCCTTTCCGTACACGTCCAAAAACTATTCAGACACCTGTATACTTTACTGTCCCCAAAATCCTAAAACTGCAAAGGCAGAAGAGCTGGGTCATGCTTGTAAATGACTGAGCTTACACGAACTTCCCGGAGCGGTCCCTGAGTTCTCCCAAGCCTCTCAAACCCCGGCTCTCGCTGGCAGTGGGCAGCCGCCCATTTGGCAATCAGGCTCGGGGGGCCACATTTTCGTACAGACACTGTGCCTACAAGACCCGTTGACGGCAGCTAAAGATTTTGGGTTTTTCGATATTTTTCGATGGTTTGAAGAGTAGTTTAGGGCAACGAACCTCCTCGACAAAAGCCACGATAGTCTGCGAAACATTCCCAGCTCCATGAGTCTCCACGGATTTGAACCCAAAACTTAGAGACTGAACCTAAACCTCAACACCTCAACGCCCCGGCTCAAACCTTGAATCTCAGTCCCACTTGTTGGCTAGGCAGCAGTCAGATCTCTGCTGCTCGAGGCAGGCTCCACTTCCTTTGGAAGCTGTGCCTCTCCTGCTTCTTGGAAACAACCTTGTTCGGGGCTTCCCTTGTCGGGGACAACAAAAACAACTCATGCTAGCACACGAACTCCACCGTAGCAATCCCCAGTTGCTGCGCTTGTGCACAACCGCATCCCATCTGGGCTACGACCTACCTTGCCGAGGGTCATGAGACTTATCGACTATCTGCCCAAATGATTAAAGTCTCACTCTATATGTGCAACGAATGTGAGATGGATGCTGAACTGACCCCGTGCGTCCCTAGCACACTATCATGGCTTCTTGCCGTTGATCTTCGCTTTCTCAGTCCTCTGCTTGCGCCGAGGCTGAGTTGCTGATGGTGTCGGAGGAAAAGCAAGGCTGATCATGACATCCATGAAATCCGGTTGAAAATGTTCGTCTACGGGAAATCTGTTCTTTGCTTGAACCTTCACGATCTCATGTGCAGTCATGACTTGCTCAGTAGGGCGTGCAGATCCCATGTGTGTCACCTGCACCCGATGGGAACAGTTTGGCTGCGATCCCGAGCAATCGTCAACAAGGGCCTTGACGTCGGCAACATCAGGAATGGAGGGGTCCGGTGCAAAGACCACGACACGGCCGAAACTGGTCGTGGTTAGCTTCTTGCTCAGCAGATCGCGGCGGACCTGAACCTTCTCGGCCACAATGCAGCTAATCCCCGCAACTTTCAGCGCAAAGAGCCGACGGTTGTCCAATGAGTACAAGGCATGGTCATGCTCGAAGACTTGAAGCTTCGGTAGGTCCGCGGCTTTGGCAGCACCAGCACGGAGATCGGCAGCCAGGGAATTGACGGAGCGGCCGTCTCGGAAGCGAAAGCTAATTGTATTCTGTGTAAACCGAAGTTGCTGCACGTCAACATCTAGGTCAGAAATGCGCGATACAACCACTCAATCTCTGGAGATTGCATTCATTCAGGTCGACCCCGATCTCGGCTGCCTCACTGGGCGGGAAGGAGGCCTCCCAGTCATCCCACTCCTGCCCCAAATCCTCCGATGAGATCTGCCCGCGTATCATGGACAAGATCTCATCGAGTCGTTCGACCCGTACGAAACTGAAGTGTGGGAGGACATCAGGCTCCACTTCTGGCGCATGTCCAATACACTTTCATGGTGCATCGGCGGTCACGCACGAGTAGATTCCCGCAAGCTGGTCCGTCCCAAATTTGTAGATTGGGGATCCGCAGCTGCCTGACGGCAAGTTACCAGCATTTCCAATCTCGAATGATCGCGCTAACCATGCCATCTCGAAAAAGTGTTTGTCTCCTGTGTTCATGAGCAGAGACACGTATTACATCCTTGAGAGCTTGTCTGGGCTGACAGATGTTGCCACACCGTGGCTGTCATGTGCTGGCACAGGCCCAATCTGTGCGTGCCCCTTGTGCTGTCTGACAGTCTGCTTGGAAGGAGCCACACACGAAAAGACCATGTCTGTCAGCTGCATCACCAAGTAGCTTAAGGCTTCCTCGGGCGTGTCAGAGCAACGTGATGCCAAGCTGACGGAGGTCAGCCGCTCCCCTTGCTCCAGCAACCCGAGCCAATATTTCAGCTCCGGGTTCTGTTCGGAGTATCCCCCAGGGGGAGAGGGCACTCCAGGGCCCCTCTTGTCGTGACATAGCCGATATGAATGCCAAATTCCACTGCCGTCTCGTCCTTCAAGATCCATGACCACTATGTCATTGTCAAACCCCGACTGGTGCCGGATGGGCGATACATGAACATTGTCCTTCAGCTGTGGTGGGGGCACACCCCTCCCAGGCGCGAAGACCTTGAACAATGCGACATAGACATGACGATTCTCCAGTGTGCACAAGTAGATCTCAGGAGGGTCTTGGCCGGATCTTAAGATCTTGCGTCGCAGCAAAGCAAATTCGACCTCGGCTTTGGTGCTAGGCTTCTCGTTGATGACGTATACGTCCTGCGCACAACCTTCGAAGGGCGTGCTAAAATACAATGTCCTGGGCTGAGCAAGATCACCCAAGACGGGCTCACCCAAGACGGGCTCGAAGGCACCACTTGCTGCTGACGCTACCTGCTGAATCCAAGGGAAATGGCGCCGGCCTTCAGTTTCTAGGGGGTTGGACGTTTCCTGCGAGGACACTGTTGGGGGATAGACTAATTCTGCGCGCTGGCCCTCGCGCTGGCCCTGGTGCTGGCGCTGGGCACTGGGCACTGGCGCTGGGTGCTGGCGCTGGGAGCTGGCGCTGCGGAATAAGGCTATAGAGCACTCTTGAGAGCCAGGTACCCATTGCAACAGAAGTCCTGGACGCGAGCTACGAACATTCCGGCGGATGCCACGGGGAAAACCAGAAAGTGGTCTGCAGCACATCTCCAATTACGGGGTGGCTGTGTCGGCTGCAAGGTGTAGCTTCAGGCTTCGGATTTTGGGGTTTAGGTTCCAAGAACAGGGTGCTACATCAGTGTGAGGCTATAAGACTCTATGAATCTCATGTACCTAAAGCCCTGATGAATGAACCTCTGGGAAGGCCTGCTAGAACTTCTAGATTCTGGATCCTTCTCGGCCCTGGTAAGGGGAGATGGAGCAGTAATCAAGGATCAACTAACCCACATCTGGCTGCCGGCGTCGCTTTTGCAGGAGCCTGGGCGTCCCGTCATGTGCGGCTTCCTGCAGTGCCCTGAGCACTGAGCACCCCAGAGCGAACCCAAAGGGCCCAATATACCCCTTTCGCGACAATAACTCCCTAGGATGTAAGCTGCCCACGTATGAGGTTTAACTTTAGCTATGTTTCTTGACTCGCAGGGGTCAGGTGGGCTCTCTGGGAAGCTGCAGCCGATTGGGCTGTGCCCGCGTTATTTGGCAAGCGCGGGTCGATCAGGACCGGTGGACCTCACATGACAAGGTAACTGAATGCGGGTACCTCAACAAGTAGATCCTGTGGGGTAGGTGCAAGCAATTTTCTGAGCTCTGCAGTGAGATAGAGGGTGGTGTTACTGAGGATTCCTACTGAAGCTTGAAATCCTGCGTCTCAAACCAGTTCAACATCCCTCCCAAAAAGGGTATTAAACTACGAATCTCAATCCAGATTTTCTCCACCATCAAAAAGATGGGGTATATTTCAGGAATCGGAATCGTAATGCTGGAACCCTGAAACAAGGTGGCACTATAAGCAACTTTGGGCAAGACGTATCACTTGCAACGGCATCATGCATACGACGCATGCCTGCAAACTGTCTTGAAGATGATATGTACCCATAGCGATGGCGAAACCATTAAATTTAGGACAAAAGTATTGCACTTCTGTGAATGTTAATTGCAGGCAAGGCTGCGCGGCTGCTTTGCAACAACTCGCTGCCGTTGGCTTTGCAGTGTTCCGCAAGTAGACCTCCAGGGAGGCGTCCTATGTTTGACCCACTCGTAGATAGAAGGCCCACTACTGTACCCACATACGAAGCGAAGCGGCATACAAGAGACGCGGCGACTGACTGTGCGCCGGCCACGGGAGACTGCCAATCCTTGGTTCATGAGGAAACATGACAACGACCTTAAAGGAGCCTTTAAAGTTTAAAGGAATCTCAAAGGGGCCCTTGTAGGAACCCTTCAGGGAGTCAACGAGGAACCCATACTGGGATACCCTTACTTGCGGCACCCTTGAAGGAGCTCTGAAACCGATGTTAAGCCCGGCTTCTCGGCATCCAAGGACACGGCCTCGTTCTCGCAGAGGCATAGAAAACCTCGGTCCGTGGCGGACGACCAGGGCTTTCTTTACAAGGGGGTGGTTGATACAGAATAGTATTCTTCCGTAAGGGTTCCTTGCAAGGGTGGTTTACAGAGTTCTTGTGGGCTCTTATAGGTCTTTGTGAAACCGGCCGGAGTCGATAGAATGGGACTTTGGAGGATATCATAGTTGTATAAACATGAAACCCAACATCCCATGAGCCTTCCAAGTCGCACTGGGGATTTAGCATAC
The DNA here is from genome assembly GCA_003297005.1 of Symbiodinium sp. clade A Y106. Lineage (NCBI taxonomy): Eukaryota > Dinophyceae > Suessiales > Symbiodiniaceae > Symbiodinium > Symbiodinium sp. clade A. The sequence goes on from BGNK01004051.1 coordinate 7,062, forward strand.
CTTTCGAGCGTTCAGGGTCTCAGGTTCAGAGGCTTAAAACTTTTTTGTGGGTTTCATACTTTAAGGGCTAAGAGTATAGAGGTTTAAGGTTCAGGGTTTACTTCAGAGCCGCGATGTCAGACTTCTCTGGCCAGGATTCTCCAGGGCTGCGAAAGGAGGCTTCTTAAATTGCGAGGTCCCAAGATAGATTGGTATTCGTAGTGACATTCTACTATCGAAGGTATCTCCAGGGTCTTTGTTCATGGTGAATAATCATGATGCTACCATATAAGGTCTATCGGGGTCTCCTGTTTTCGGAGTCTAGGGTCTACTGTAAGGGTTTGGGGCTTTTGGAACTCCAGATCTCACAGCTAAGTGGCTTTCTGGTTCGAAGCCCGTGTCCTTGCAGGCCTCCAGAACGCAATGTCGCACCTGGAATAAAGATTGGCGAAGATAGACACATTCAGGTATACGGTTTCGGAGATCAGACCCTACACTCCTAAGCCCTACCCCTGTACATTGGTCGTATCATGTGCTCGGACTTCCATAGTGTCGGGAAGATTTCCAGCTGTGCTCGGGAAGTACAGAGAGGAGCTATGCAATTGCACGTGAAACAAAGGACAATAGATCAAGTGAAAGTGTTGAGAAATACGATATTCTGGCATTCCACTTCTCAGCCAGCACACGCGGTGGAGGCAGCAGCTGCTTGCCATCACTGTTACTGTTCGGAGCAGAATCGGTAGTGAGAGCCCGTCTCTGTGTGGCATATGATCTTGGACCGAACGAGATTGGGAAAAGCTCATCGCCTTCCTGGGTCTCGACATGGAAGTGAGGAGAAGCCGCCCCAAAACCCAAGCTTTCCAAACCCCGAACCCGAAAGTCCGAAGCCCTCAACCCTCAGAGCGATAAATTTCGAAACCCTACACCGTACACCACAAGCCGTACAGCCCTTGTGTTGGCCGGACGCGGCGGGACTTCAGAGCTAATCCGAGATTGCCCTGTCCCAAGAGACTCCAAAGCCCCTCATTTATGAAGTAGCCCCTCGAAGAATTCAGGGGCCTGCCTCGTCAAAACAGGCTTTGGATGTATCTAGTCGTGTAAGCATAATTTACAAGGAACCCGAAGAAATAACCTTGGAAAGTACGCAGGCTTCTAAATTATGGTCGGAACTCGGAATACTGAAACCCTGAATTCAGAGATATTGAAATCTCTTAATGGTGTTAATGCCTTGGTGATGCGGCACATCAAAACGGCACTGGCCGACGCTGTTTTGCTTGTCTATTTTCCCTTTGTTCGCGGTGACATTGTAGACCTTCGCATGTATTTCGTTCGTTCTGCGTTTTTGGCTCTATCTTCGCCAATTCGAGGTTTGGGCCTTACGATTCGGACCTTTGGGGTTTAGTGGAAACGGCTGCAAGCAGCCAACGGGGTGTGCATGAGCATCTTCCGCCTCTCGCGGTCACATCACAACTGCGCCCTAAGCCCGAGACCCAAGACCCCCAAAAGAGTCAGACCCGAACCGACCCCAACACCCAAGACCCCAAAAGGACAAAACAATCCAAATAACCAATTTCTTGTATCCCAGAAATACCTCGAAAACTGCAGACCCTCAGCTTTTTGCCTCCTGGGCACCGTGGCGTACTTCGCCGTTCGGAAGGGGTGAGCCGAGTTGTCTTCTCGCACGATGGAGTATCGCATCCAGGACCGTAGACTCTTGGGGGGCCTTAGGGCTTAAGTAATTTGATACAGTATAACAAGTAGTATATAGTATGTAGGATATAGTATGTAGAAAAGAGTACATAGTATGCAGTATATCGTATATCGTATGTAGTATATAGTATGTAGTATACAGTGTATAGTATACTGTAGTGTCGTATGACTGTAGTCGCTTTCGGGCCCCTGCTGCTTCGGGCAGGCCGTTCGGGATTCGAACATCCTCGTGAGTGTGTCGTCACTTCTGGGGCTCTAGGGGGTCTGTTCGTAGCTCTAGGATGTGATATGTGAGGTTCAATATTAATTCAAGTCCTCTCGCCTCGGGTTTTGGGATTAAGGATTTAGCGCGTGGAGTTTAGAATTCGGGTCTAGGGCCCAGGGGACAGCACTGGGGATTCACGCATCGGAAGCACCCACGCCAAATGAAGCAAAGCAAGTAGATTGGAAGCTTCCATTCCTAACGCGACCGCACTTAACGGTTCAGGGCGAGCTTAGCAACTTGGGTCATAAGAAAAGTAGCTACATACTTCTATCTCGACCAACTTACCAAGCCCCGGAGAAGGAGCTCGGGTTCGGGCGCGTCTCCGTCCTCGGTCTCCGTCTTCGTCCGGGTGACTTTCATTCTCGGCCGATCCGGTCGGAGAAGGCCTCGGTGGGAAATTCGAGTCCAAACCTTCACGATGTTAGGGTTCAGATCAGATTTCGGGACTGTTTCTGAAGATAGGGGGCTAGTAGGATGAAGTCTGAAGAACCCACTTTGCAGCTCAAGCACAGGGCGGCGAAGGAGCCACTTCGAAGTCCATAGAATGAAAAGGCTTGCACTTTGCGTAGTAGTGGCTCAGGTCCTTCCGAGAGCCCCATGCAAGAGCTGTTGAAAGTCGCAGTGCCTTCTACGGTTCTTTACGAACTCGAGCATACGATGGCCGTAATTACTGTATAACTGAAAGACAACCGTCCGAATATGTTGACTTGGCTACTGAAGCAGACGACCGATTGAAAGATATTGGATATAGTGATGTACTCATCCTGGTCATAAGCCATTGCAATAGAAGCCCTGAATAGCAGCATCCTTCATGTAAGCGGCCTTGATAAGAAACCCTTAATTCAAGAGCTCACAAGAAGTTAGTTTGTCAACATAAAACCCTGATTACACCCCAAATGGGATAACCCTATGTAGACTCTCTACCCTCTGCCATTTGCTGCTGAAAGCCCGAAAGAGTCCTTGAAGTCTGGCCTTCGCACCGTCGTCTGCGAGACGCGTCCAGCAGTGAGGTAATACCTTAAGGCTTTGGGATTTGGGGTTCAGTGTTCAGGTTGACAGCGGTTTGGGCCTAAGCTTGAGGCGTCTTCCTACACGCCAAAGTATGTTCTACGAAACCCCCGAGACCTTCGAAAAGCCCTTATCCGACCCTGCAAGAGCCCTGTAAAACCCTTTCTGTAGTTGGAAACTCCGTCATACCTACATTGTAACCACATTATAAAGCCCCCCGACAGACCTCATTCTTAGACTAAGTACATGCAAAACAGATTCCACCCCTTTTGAGCGAGCCACCGCTGCCTCAGCTTCTGAACCTCCTCTTTTGGGGCTCCTGCTAAGCAGGACAAGCGGGCTGATAAGGATTCCAATATAGTTTCATCGGTGTTCAAACATGGCTTTATAACATCTCTATAGGGGCTTTCTCTTGTTTAGGTCTGTGGGGTTTTCCGATCCAGGCTTTTAGGGTCTTCAGGCTTGGAGGTCACGACGACTGCAGGATGTCTGGCTCCGAGATTCCACATGTACCGAGAGAACAAGCCACCTGACCCTAAAACGCAAAAAAACCTACGTAACGCCAAAAACACTCCCATTGTGCCCTGTTTCTGGTTTAAGGTTAGGGTACCCCTGAAACCCAAAACCCTAAAGCCCGGAACCGGGCCTAAATGCTTGAGCAGCAGCAGCAGGGCACCTTTCCAGAAGGAAGCCTTGGCCCAAGCGTGCTCACGTGGTCATAAGGACCCCTAGCGGGGTAGGGGGCCTTAATACCTATATTAAGGACTTAATAAGGCCTATCTTAGGAAGTATAGTCCCCTTCCCCCCTCCCCCCTACAGCCTTAAGTCCCTATGACGTGAGGAATGCAAGTATCGCCCATCTCTGACTCAAGGCTACGCAAAACCAATATAGGGACCGTAGTGTAATAACTAGAACACGTATTCCAAGTAGAAAAAAAACCCAAACTGGTAACCCTAAGCCTTCAAAATCCGTGTTGTTCCCGATGGTTTCGGCCCGGCTTGTCCATTAGCTCTCCCACACCATCGCACGCGGCCCGTCCGAGACGGATCCTTTCCCCCTGAATCTAGCCTAGATGCGTTTTGGTACAAGTGAGACCTAGTAGACGTCTCTAGCTCGGTGGCGAGCTCAGAGATGTAGTGTAGCACCTTCAGGGCTTTGAAACACACGAGGATTCGGAACCTACCTTGTGCGAGAACATGGGGCTTGGCCTCGAGATTCCGGGCATCATTCCAACACCCCGGATCGCAACTGCGAGGGGGTTGTACAAGACGCAGAGCCCAGTGCTCCGGAAAACCAGTAGCAGTTAGCGGAGCTTGAATTTTGCTACAGTACCTTCGGATCCCGTTTACAGCGGAGCATCGAGATGGACGAAGGAGAGCCCTGTGCACCTGTAGTCTCAAGCCATGCGCGAGGCTGGGTTCATACCTAAGCATAGCTGTAGACCAGAAATTCTCATGCCTAAACAGAGCTGTAGGCCCGAAATGATGGTGAGATGGGGCCCGGAATGAGTGGGCATAGCGCAGTAAAGTACAGCCTAGTCCCATCGCGAAACCCTATATAACACCCCATTCGACCTTTGTGAATACCTATGATGACAAAGTCCGCTACCGCTTTGAACTACCCAAGGCTCAGCGCAACACCGCAAAAAACCGAAAACCCTTAGACCCTGCGCTTCTAACTCCTTAACACCTATGTTTGCCTTCTGACCCTTTGAGTAAACCCAAGATATCCATGATAAACTTTTAGAATGCCCGCAGATGCTTTACGTAGAGCCTAAAAGCCGCTTTTAACTAGAACCCTTCTACAAGCATGCATCTAAAAGCAAGGGGAGGCCGAGAAACTCCTCTAGACTAGACCCTATAAAAACTCAAAAAAATGTACGGCCACCAAAACAAACCGTATGAAATCCTGAAAACCGGTTTCCATCCTACCCGAAGCCCTACATCTATCCCAGGCGACCTGCCCTCGCCAGATCTTCTCGCCGACCAGCTTCTGGGCCTTTTTCTCCCGGAAAGGGCGGCTGCTCCGGGTTCCATCAGCTTTCAGACTTTCATCCTAGTTGTCTATAAGTGGCTTGGGTTCAGGGTTTAGGATTTAGGGATTTAGGGCTTACAGGGGCTTTATAGGGTTTGGGGGTTTAGGGTTGTAGGACAGATTCTGGCACCTGCAGGAAGAGCTCTTCGAGGCGCTCGAAGACGGCTCGCCTGTCTCCAGTGGCGCAAACCATTACCCACATATATGTATATATACACGCACATACATATATATATATATATACATACATATATCTTATTCTTAAATCTATGCTTCTTACTAATATCGTTATTCTTGCTATTGTTAGTGTGCATTCTTATTATTATTGTTAGTGTGTATGTACATACATATACATCTACATCTACATCTACATCTACATCTACATATACATATACATATACATATACATACACATCTACGTACATATACATATACTCGTCTGTTTACTCCTTTGCTGATCTACATATGTCTCTTTATCTGGAAGTGTGCTAACTTAGTTTATATTCGTAAATATATGTATGTACGTATGTATCTACAAATGTATATATATATACACACATATAGATATAGATATAGATATAGATATAGATATAGATATAGAGATAGAGATAGAGATAGAGATATAGATATAGATATAGATAGGTAGGTAGATGCAATCTCCCAAAGGCGTCACCCAGGGTGCTTTCTGAAGAGCGAGGCCTGGCGTAGCAGCGCTGCTTGCCAGCTGGGCTCCGGTGACCACGGAATTCCTCAGAGGGCTTAGGGGTTCAGGGGTTCAGGGTTTAGGGGTTTAGGGTTTAAGGGTTTAGGGTTCATAGGGTTAGGATTTAGGGTTCTGGGGTTTGGGGGTTCAGGGTTTAGGGTTCTAGGATGTGGGGGCTTAGGGGCTTAGGGCTCAGAGGGCTTAGGGGTTTGTGGTTCATAGGGTTAGGATTTAGGGTTTTAGGGTTTGGGGGCTTCGGGGTTCAGGGGATTGAGGCTTTAGGGGTTCGGGGTTTATAAGGCTTAGGGTTTCGGGCTCAGGGGCTTTGATTACGGCTGTAGGGTTTACCGGGGCTTGAAAAAGAACATGCATGAGGCAGTAAGCGGGGAAGAAGTCCTTCTGCACGGGTTGCCTGCAGAATGCTTTGGTTAAAGAATCCATCTTATGGGTTTTGAGTTGGGCAAGTCGTAACAAGGCTCCAAAACGCTTGGTTTGTTGTATTAATATCACCTTCAACTTCACCTTCCCTCTGTTTCATAAGCCCCGCCACCCCTTCCTCGGCCTCACAGCCTGAAACAATCTTCCGCTCTAAGAGCAAGAGGCCAGAATCTTCTTGATCATCTGGATGGTGACCTCCGTCTCATCACGAGCCTGGTCTCTCGATACGTTGAATTTGGTCTAAAACCTCGGAGCTTACCACGCTGTTCGGAAGGTGCCATCGCCACTGAAAAGCACTGCGATGGCCTTTAGACCGAACATGAGAGGTGGGTTCTCTCTGCGACACCTCGTTAACCTGAACATCTCGCATCTGACGAAACTGCAATCCTGAAGGCATCTGGAAGAACGCGCAACGACCTCTGACGATCACCCAGTGCCACATCACCGGACAATAAGTGGACAGACAAAATTTCGCCAGCGATTGCCTGTGGAGCAGCGCGTTTCGGCCGCACAGCTGCCACACCGTCTTTGTGCAGTTCCTCTTCGCCACCTGTCAGGCGGGTGAACTGGGGGTTCTTCTATAGCTTTTTGTCGCAAAACTAGGGCACCTCTAATCAGGATCCTGCTGCACCAACCAGGTTAAGGATCGTCCTCCGTAAAGTCGCCGTCAATCACAGCAAGAAGCCCGGCATAGGCGATGGAATATTTATTCAGTCCAGCACGATAACCCGCTGGCCTCTGCCGTACAGTATCCCCCCGATTCTTGAAGGTGCCCCAAGCAGGCCTGTGTCCACGTCGACAACCTCAAGTTTTACGTTATGTTCGGGTGTGTGTTACGAGGGCTTTGGGCTTACGGTCTAGAATCTAGGAGTTCTCTGGTTCATTGCAGATGGCTTCTCCTGCGGCCGTAGCCCCTCAGTGGAGCTTATCCACATTTTTATCGAGGTGACCAGTACCAGTTAGAACTCCAGCTGCATGTACCATGTTTATAACCCAAGCTAGTATAATCCCCTTGTTCCTTTGAGCAGCTGGACTCCGCGGCCGAGTGGCTTCCAACTTCGGAGGTATCAGTCCGGCGAAGCCTGAGCAAGATACAGAAAAAGAACCCGCCTCCTCCATGGATCCTAGAAAGAGGGATCCTCAAATGCAAGCTCTGTACTCTGTACTACAGGGGGAAGCCTTAACATCATTGTTGGAGGCCTGTACCGGTCAATTAGGCGGTAAGGAGCTCGCAGGGTCGAGTGATTGAACTGATCACCAAGCAGCTTTCCGTGCCGGGCTCACGGGCGCACTCGCCATCCTCGGGTGCCTCCGGCTCCTCGCCGACAGCGTGCGCTGGGGGCTCTGGGCCCGAGCCCCGAACCCTGAAACCCGAAAAGTCCGAAAAGCCCTCAATATCCCTGAATGCTTGAAATGCCCAAACTGCTCCGAAAGTCTCTAGGCCAGTCCTCCGGCTCAGGCGACCGGAACCCTGGGTTCAAGTCTCTTCGAACGACGTTGGGTTTGGGGTTTAGGGTTTACAGTAGGGGGCCGCTCACGGACGCACCAGTTCTCCAGCTGCGACACAGCTTCGGATTTCTACCGCATCTCTATTGAAAAAAGGCCAATCTACTTGATTGGGGTCTTGGACCATGGTGATGCAGTGATGCAGGAACTATGGGGAGATCTGGGTACTTATCATGCAGACCTTCATATTGAAACTAAGGTTAAGGCAAAAAAGGACAAAATGCACCTAAGGACCACATTCTCAAGCAATCACAGGAAGCCTTGTACAGACTACGGCACCCTATGTGTGTGTGTGTGTAGAAAATATACACAATATAGAAAGGGTTTTAGTACGTTTATTCACGTGTGATTGTCATAAACAAAAATTAACATCCATATATTTATATGTATATATATATGTATGTGTAAGTGTATGTGTATGTAGATGTAGGTGTAGATGGAGATGTAGATGTATGTGTATATGTATATGTATGTGTATATGTATATGTATGTGTATATGTATATGTATATGTATGTGTATATGTTTACCTATATGTATATGTATATGTATATGTATATGTATACGTATGTGTATATGTATATGCATATGTATATATATATATATCGAACCAATCACCATACCCGGAGCACCGTTAAGCGATTTTCCTTCATTGACGATGTCTCCGGTACCTAAACCCTAATCCCGAAACAGCGAAACTGTGGGGAACCCTCGAGCTCTCAAAGCCATGGGGCTCGACACCATTCCTCGCCAGCTTTTCTTCGATGTCATGTCCTGAATCTTGCCTACAGTCTCCTTTATATTTAGTTCCTTTCTTTGGTTGAACCAGTTCTATAGTTAGGATCGCACAAGGTAGCCCCAAAACAGAACTACAATGGATACTATAGGTGGGCTAGCTGCCCTGGTGAGGTCCGAATCCTCTATGTGGGTAACTCTCTAGATATGCGTCGTTCTTTTGGGGCCCCAAAATAGTACGGCACCCTTCTCAGGATGGACCCTAATTTAGAGAAGTACCCATGTGGGGTTCCTTCGTAGGGTTTTGGATGTTTTGGGATTTGGCGGAGCTCAGGAAGGCTTCAGGAACCTGAGCCTGAACCACCTTTACCCCAAAACAATAGTAAAGACACACGAACCTACCATTAAAACCTGATTTCTTTAGGGCTCTCCCGAATCAATGCACGGCTATAGGACCCTGCATGCCCCTAAACCCTGACTTGTTGCGCCGAAACCCTTGATGTAGGGGCCTTAATAATTGGAAAAGGGTTTTGGGGTATATTATACCGTAATTATAATAAGGAACCCCAAAACCCTATTCTAATTATTAAGGCCCCTTTATCAGCCTTCACTCCGCTCTGAAAAAAAAGGGCGTCCTCCGGGCAGAGCGTGGGGCTCCAGATGTCTGGGTCTTCGGATCCTCACGAAGCTTTCGGGACAGAGAGACCTCAAACAGACTTGTAGCTAAGGTACAGCTTTATAGGCTATTGTTGAATGGTTTCATAGGTTTTGTGAAGTGTTATTGTCGTTTAAAAGGTCTTGATTGAGATGGCATTAAATCACAATCAACTACATAGATTCGCGACATTTCTCGATCAAAAGGTGCTGAGCTTTCTGGAGATTTGGCGAGATGCAGCCTGCAGGGAGCAGGACCGTTGAAATGTAGTCCTTAGCCCTAAACCTCATCAGAGGCAGCCCATGCCTGCGCTCTGTTCACATCTTTTGCGGTTGTTGCTCGCCTGCAGGCTGACACTGCATCTGTGATGGACGCTGAAGTCGCTCCTACACACGGAGAACAGCGTGGCTGCCACTCGTCTGCAATCCAACCTAGTGCCCGCCTCTTTCTTTGGCGGTCTTCCGCGTCTTTTGCACTCCTGGGACGACTTTGCCTTGGTTCCATCTTCGTGCTACGACTTGGGATGATCCGATGTCTGGGCAGAACGAAATTAAATGCTTCGATCTACCTTGCGTCTACCCCTCTTGCCACCCCCCTGACAACGCACTTCCAGTTTACAAGCCTGGATTTCCCTGCCTGCCTCGCGAGCCAGCACATAATGACATAAGTGCTTCCGAGATACCAGGTGTGCATCTGCGTCGTTTCTCGATAACCTGACTCGTAAGCATGAACCCGCGAATCTTATCTTATCTTAGTAAAGTTTGGGGTTCAGTTCAGGTCTCTGTCTCGCCCTTCAGTGGCCTTCGCGGCTTGTGCTGGCGGTCACCACTGCGCCGCAAACCCCTTTCCTTGGTTTGGAGAAGCTCACGCGCCGACATGATCGACACAACCCACCGTGATGACTTGAGCGATTGTCCTGCGTGCATCCATGTTACCCAGCGCACTTCTCGGGGAGGAGTCTTCGTCCTGCACCCCATTCTCTAAAGCTCTGGAATGCTCGAGCCAGCGGCGTATTGACTTTTAAAGTATAACGATGCATCCTGACCTGATGACAGACAGGATCCACAACTTCTTGTCTGGTGGACTCTCAATCCTTAGGCCTTCCGTCCTCAGCCGCTTCTGCGGATGCCCTCCTCCGGGAACACGGAGGTGGTCCGGGACTTGGCGCACCTCAGGCAAGCCAAGGGTGCCGAAGCCGAAAGACCGAAAGAGCTTCTTCCAGTCCGCCCTGGCTGGCTGCAGTCACGTCACGTAGAGCACTTCCCGTTCTGGGGTCTTCGTCCTGGATCGGTTGGTGCTGTCCACACCCCACAAGACCTTGAGAAGTCACCACAACATACTAGTCTGACTAATTTGGGGTGCCTGCTAACACTAGAATATGGGGACTCCAACAAGTTTGCAACTGATTCTTCGGACTCCTACACTGAATACCGCCCTTACCACCCTCTCCGGTGTCCTCAGGCGATGCCGGGGTCTGAATCCCCTCTGCAGCCCTTCGGACCGCCGATTGGCCTCAGCTCTTGCAAGAGCGGGTCCCTCTCTCCGGCTGCGAGGGGGAATTTGGATCTTCGAAAACACAGCCCTCAAACTGCTTCTCGTCCGCCCCTCTTGCCACTCGGAGCTGCCCGTTCAAGCACCTGCTTGCCTCGAGAGCAAGCGTATAGGTGCTTCCGAGATACCAGGCGTGGATCTGCGGATGACAACTGCGGTGGCCGTCGCGGCTTGTGCCGGCGGTCGCTGCTGCGCTGCAACTCCCTTTCCTCAGTGGGCATCTGCAGATGCTCGCACGCCAACAGGGCCGACGCGACTTATACCCATGCTGCACTGCACCGAACACCTGTTCTGGGTGCATCCGTGTTGCCCAGCACACTTCTCGGGGAGGAGTCTTTGTCCTGCACCCAGATACTGTAGGATCGATTCCAAGAAGTAGTATAAGGCTAAACGGTGTAAGGATGCATCCTGATGGCCGCCAAGATCCGTCTAGCCGAAGGGGTGCACGCCCCCTGCACCTTGAAAATCATGCTTAGGAATTCCGTCCTCAGCTGCTTCTGCGGATGCCCTCCTCCAGGAACACGGAGGTGGTCCGAAACTTGGCGCACCTCGGGCATCGAGCAAGGAGGAAAGGGTCGTTTCCTGGCGGTGCCCTAGCTTTGTGGCAGAAGCTCTCGCACAACCGCATCACAGCCGTGTGCCAAGGGGTGCCGAACCGCCGAAAAAGCTCATTCCAGTCAGCCCCTTGCTGGCTGTAGTCAGGTCACGAATGGCACTTCCCGCTCTGGAGTCTTCGTCCTGCATCGGTTTGTGCACGTCGAGCCACGGCTAAGAGCAGGTTGAAATAAAACCAGACCCCTGCTGCATGCAGCTCCGGGCCAGTATGCCCAGTATGCCAGAACCCGTGTGGCACTCGGGCATAAATAAAAACGGTCATGATAAACACCTTGACGACTCTTCTGAGATTGTTCCCAAAGCTGCTCTGCCAACCATTAGTTCTGTTGTGTACCGAACCTTAAAGCATTGGTTTCCGTAAACCCAGACTCTAGAACTCCAAAAGTTGGGAGGAAAACCCCTAAAACACTCTAACCCCCCCCTAGAAATGACTTTAGTACTAGTATGAGGGCTCTTGCGGTGCTCTCCGGTGTCCTCAGGCGATTCCGAGGCCTCCACGACCGCCTTGGCTCCTCAGTGCTGGAGGAGGGCTTTCAAAGGCTTGCCTGATAGGGCTTTACAGAGCATCTGAGGCAAAAAGGGCTCCTTATGGGGTGCCAAGTGCCAAAGGTTTCTATAGGGATGTATAAGTGTTCCATAGATAGGGTGCAATATCCTCCTGCTCCTCATCGAGGCCCCGGCAAGTATCCGTCACGCCATAGGATTGAGGATGAGGGTTTGCATGTGGCTTAGGGGGGATTTAGGGTTGAGGGTTTCCCATGTCAGGCGGACAGCCGGACAGCTCCTTCGGCCTTATGCCAAGGCGCTGCTGGGCGGATGCGCAGCCCCTCTTTCGCCTGGCATGTCCGCAAGGTAGCTGCAGTGAGGAAGGTCAGCCGAGAACATCTTGCGCCACGAATTGATGGCCTCTCAAGATAAGTAATAAGGGGTCCTTGTTCAAGGATCCCCATAATAACCTCACCTGTACATATTAGGGTCCCTATTCCATTATATTCTTCTGAAACCCCAGTTCTTGCAGGGAAGTTTAGAGTGCCTGCAGGTTTTGAAGCATTTTCGAGTTGAAGGGGCAGTTATTTTGTTGCAAAATCCGGAAGTAAGGCATGCAGTCAATCTATAGTTGCCTTTGTCATAACTCTATGGTTCTGTACTCTATGTCTCTTCACATAAAAACACATGTGCATTGCATCCATATATGTATGCATGAAAGCATGCGTACATACATACATACATACATGCATACATGCATGCGCACATACACATATACACACATATGTACATACATACATGCATACATACGTACATACAAACTTACAGCCTCGCAGACTTACCGGCAAACAGACAGACAGACAGGCAGGCAGGCAGGCAGGCAGGCAGACGGACAGACGGACGGACAGACATACAGACAGACAGACAGACAGACAGACGCACAGACAGACAAACAGATTGCACACACACATGCATACATAAATACATAAATACATACATACCTCATGCATACATGCATACATACATACATACATTCGTAAAGGTGTCCGTACACAATCCATACATGTATATATACATACATACCTACCTACCTACATACATACATGCATACATACGCAAACTCATACTTCCATCCATAAAATAGTGATATTTACTTACGTACTTGCATACTTGCTTACATAAACACATCCATGCATGCAAACATACAGACAAACAAACACATACAGATATACATACGACATACAGACATACATACATACACACACGTGCATTACTTACTTACTCTACTTGCCTACTTACTGACTGACTTACTTACTCAATACATTACATTTGCTTACATTACATTACGATTACATTCCTTACATATACGTACAGATGTGCAGACTTTCTCACTTTCTTGCATGCTTACTTACGCCTACGCACTTACCTACGCTGGCAAACATCTGCTTCCTACAAAGCTGACGAAGCAGCTGACGACCGATGGATGTGAGAACCTCAACATAATACCTGATCTGAAACGCAAAGCCCAGGCGCCTTTCGCCGCTTACTCCCAGGCTGCATGGCGCTACAGTGGCACGGAGACCGGCATGGGCCGAATCTGAGAAAAGCTCTGGGCTGGCGACTACACGTAGGTTGCGAGCACCAGAAACGCTGCATTCCTTGCACCGTGCGTAATGGAGGGTGCTGACGCTTCGAATTCCCGCTCGAGACAGCTTGAAGTTGCGATGCAAAGACTGCTGCAGCAGCTGAACTGGGTCTAGGACTATGGCAAGACTGCACTGCCCCAAACAGCCCTAAACCCTGAAGCAAGCCCTAAACAGCTCTTAAAGTTGGATGTATGACGAGCGCCCGCGCCAGAGCCCAGACCGAATAAGAGGACAGACTTCACCTCAAGCCCCTGAACCCTAACCCGTTATAAACCTTATACTATAATGTATAATAGGGAACCCCCAAAATAGTATAGGTAATAAATAAGGCCCCCTATATTATAAACCTTAAACCCTTCAGATTGTCAGCTTTCAGCACCCTGAACCCTAAACCTTAATCCCTAAACCGTAAACCCTGAACCCTAACCCGTTATAAACCTTATACTATAATGTATAATAAGAAACCCCCAAAATAGTATAGGTAATTATTAAGGCCCCCTATATTATAAACCGTAAACCCTTCAGACTGTCAGTTATAAACCCTAACCCTAAACCCTACACCCTGAACCCTGAACCCCAACCCGTTATAACCTAAAACCCTTCAGATTGTCAGCTTACAGCCTGCCTTGTTTGAAGCTAAAAATAAGCTAAACTCAGGGGTGGCACTTGGAGGCTTTTTGGAGCAAGCTGTAAGCCTTTGGCTTTCAGACATCACCGGCGAGAAGACTCCGGAATCCCGTAATTGAGGGTTTAGGGTTTAGGGTTGTTTGGGCTTTGCGATTTAGGGTTCAGGAAGGGGCTATGTATGTATAGCGGTTTTTGCGGGATAGATTCCAAAATACTTTGGTTAATGGATGTCCTTCGAGGGCTTGTACGGCCATGTCAGGGTTTCTAAACCTCTTGTCCTACAGACTTACATCAGAAAACTGAAGTCTACAAATTCGCAATATGTAGTAAGGATCCCAGTAAGAGACCCTCAATTGAGGGATATTGGAGTCTTCTGGGTGCCGGGAAGCTTACCTTGACGCCTCTGCTGCCGCTTTCAAGGCCTCTGCCTGCAAATGTCGGCCGTGCGCACCAATCGTCAACCCCAAACCCTAAAACCTAAACCGCAGGCGGGATGCGGGAAGTAGCCTCTGAACAGACTGTTGAACCGAACCCTGAGCCAATTCGATTTTTTTCGGTAAGGCTTCTTTCTGCTCACGTTGTTGCAAAAACTGCGAGGATTTTCATGATTGTAAGGCTAGAGCGCAGTACCATTCCTGCGGTTCTACATGGGTTGTTGGAGGCATCATGAGGCATCCTTAACTAAGGATCCTGCTAGAGTTTGCGTTGGGATCCAAGACTTTCTGAAGCTCGCACGGAACTAGGCTTCATGTGAACGTTTACTGGCAAATGCGTCGGCTGTGATTGACCGACCGTCTTCCTAAGCACTGTTCTAAGTTCACATTCGGCGTAAGGCCAACATTAAAACCAAACTTGGGGTAGAGCACTTAATGTTACTTGTGCGATTATTACTACTATGGGCGCCAATGGTTCTACAACCTTTTAAGCCCAAAAGCCCAAAACCCTGTACCTGAAACTCTAAACGGTTATTTACTGCCCTAAACTCTTAAAGCCCCAGAAAACCTAAAAACCCCAAACACCCATATAAACCCCTATAAAACCTGCGGGCACCTGCTCCTGCAGTCGGCGAATGCTCGCGGCAAAAGCGTCCTCGGCCTCTGGGAAAAGCTCTCGGTTGGTACCACAGGGGCCTGAATCCGACGAAGCCGAGGCCGCAGGCCAGGCGTATTGGGGGTTAACTCAGGCGCCTCTCAAGGTTTGGAACCACCCGTTTTCTGCGTTCATTTCCCAACCCCCCGAAGAAACCCCTAGAAACCCTGCGGGCCCCTGCTCCTGCAGTCGGCGAATGCTCGCGGCAAAAGCGTCCTCGGCCTCTGGGAAAAGCTCTCGGTTGGTACCANCTACACTATGTAGGGTACTATATTAGGGTCCCCTCCGTCTTTGCCCCCCTGCCTACCACTTCTGCATCCGCTCTGCTCTTTCACATTGCTGGTCTCCGGCAAGCCGAAATAATTACAGAGGCATAGGGTTTTGGGGGGTACATTATGATATAATTCTAAGAAGGACCCCTAGGAATAATGTTGGGTATTATTCCGGCCTCTCGATTACGAGGCTTTCGGGTCGGGCTGGGGCTTAAGGCTGTGGGTTTGGCGTTTCGGGTTCTGGTGTGTGGTAAACAACTGGCCTGTTGTCGGTTGGCGTCTTATCTGCTTTCAGTTCCAGGAAGTAGCGACGTTTACTGAGACCTAGGCTGAGACCTAGGCGTCTACTGTAAACATCCTGAAGCTCTCGATGTCTACATCCCACGCCCTGCCTTCGCCGGCGCCGGCGGTGCTGGTGGTGCTGGTGGCGCCGGTGGCGCTGGTGGTGCTGGTGGTGCTGGGGATTCTGGAGCTGCTGGGGATGTTGGGGGTACTGGGGGTGCTGGAGGGGCTGGTGGGAGAGGGTGAGGTGGAGCAGGCGGTGTTTCGATCGCTTCCTGCGGTTGATGCTCTTGGTCTTCTGCTTGGCTGGGTTCGGGTGCCGGCTCGGGCACAGGATCTGGAGGAGGAGCGGGTGGCTGGGGTTCCGGAGGTGGCGCAGGCGCAGGCTGCGCAGGCTCCGGCGGCGGAGTGGTTGGAGGGGCCGGGGTTGTCGTGTGTTCCGGGGTCGTGGTCGTTGGGGTCGGCGTGGTTGTTGGAGCACTAGTAGTCGTAGTGGTGGTGGTGGTGGTGGTGGTGGTGGTCTCGGTCTCTTCCTGCTCCGTTGGCTGGGCTGCTGTTGATTCGGGAGACGGCTGAGGCTCCTTGCAGATGCCCAAAACCCTGGCCGAGATCCTGAAGCCCTGAACCCTGACCCTGATGGACTCAGCCTGGGACTGTCCCTTGCGGCAAAAACAACCTCACATCCACAGAAAGCCTGCATCTGTGCACATTGAAAACGAAGCACATCTAAATCCTCAATTAAGACTGCAATCTGCAATTCAGACAACACGGTGACGAAGTGTGAAACTTCTGCAGTGAACCCTAGAACAGGCCCACGACTCCGGATGAACGTTTCAAAGAACTGAACAGGAAAAAACCCAAAGAGGCCACTCCCAGTCCTCACCGCTTTCACTTCTCCCAGTTTCCACCTGCACACTCACCCCCCCAGACCTTTCTTTAGTCTTAATTGCCTTTCTTTATGAAGGTGTACGAGTAGCAGCAGAAAAGGGCTTTGTCGAATCCTTGTACGCTTTGATGCAATCTTGCGGGGTCCTGATTTCAACGTTTGGGCTCGACGCTATATATAGTAAGATCAGACCGGTGCGAGGTCACAGCCCCAAGTTGGCACCTTGGCTTCTCGGCTGAGGTTTGCAGGGTTCGGGCGACGACTTCGGGTTGAGGGTTCGAGCGAGATCTATTGACCTGGTGCCAGGAAGCTTCCCAAAAATGCCGCCTCACCAGCCGCTTTGCCGACGTAGATGAAGATGTTTTGAACCTGGAATCGATATGGAGGGGAGCAGTGGCCCACGAGCGCTTGGGCGAAGTTTGCCGAATGCCCACCAACGTGTCTGGTTTCCAGAACGATTTAATATGGGGGCCTCAATTCTTAGAATAGGGTTTTGGGGTACGTTATGCCATAGTTATCATAAGGAACCCCCACAATAGTATTGGTAATTCTTTAGGCCCCCGACAAGTAGACCTCCTTTCCACCTGACGGAAGAAAAGCCAAGGTCCCGGGCCTCCCAGCCGGGATCCAAGTCCTTCACCCTCGGGTCCTCGGCTCTTTTGGGGG
The DNA here is from genome assembly GCA_003297005.1 of Symbiodinium sp. clade A Y106. Lineage (NCBI taxonomy): Eukaryota > Dinophyceae > Suessiales > Symbiodiniaceae > Symbiodinium > Symbiodinium sp. clade A. The sequence goes on from BGNK01004051.1 coordinate 24,214, forward strand.
CTTCCAGGGTTTAGGGGTTAGGGCCGTTTAGGGTTTAGGGTTTGGGGTCCAGGGTATAGGGTTTAGAGTTTAGGGTTTAGGGGTTGAGGGTTTGGACATTTTACAGTATATCCTTATAGACCCTCTTTTTAAAAGGAGCCCTTATAGCATATATAGACGTAGACTCAGACCCCCTATTTTAAAGGAGCCCTCGACGCCTGTTCCTCTGCGGCCCGAGCCAGCTCAAGAAGACGAGGAAGCCTGAGGAACTTGGCGCTTTGGGGCTAAGGTTTAAGGGTTTAGTAGGGTTTAGTAGGGTTTAGTAGGGTTTAGGGGTTTATACCTCTTATGCAGGGTCTAGGTTTAGGGTTTATAGGGTTTAGGGGTTAGGGGTTTAGGGGTTTAGGGGTTTAGGGGTTTAGGGTTCGTGTATTTATATATGGTAGTACCCCCCCCCCCCGAGTTATCCACGAGTTTTGGTGTAAATCCTGTGAATGCTGGCCCCGACCCCCTCTCCCCTCACTTACCTACCAGTTCAAAAGACTACTCTATATCTATGTGTACTGTATGTCTGCAGAACTGAAACAATACAACAGATGCTCGAGTAGATGCCTGCACGCGTGTTTAGGGCAATGGGAACAGTCCCGATGCATCCCGAGTATTGAACTTCAATCCCGAGGATTGAACTTCAATACTCCCGGATCCAAGATTCTAGATTCAAGGTTCCAGCACAAAGTTTCCCCAGGATCTGGAATCTTGAATCTTGGATCCAGGGGTATTGAAGTTCAATCCTCGGGATTGAACTTCAATACTCCGGACTGAACTTCAACGCGCTTCACAGTAGTGCTGTGTAACGAAATCAGCCCTCTTATTATGCATCCGAAGTTCAATCCACCCCTGACCTGAGGCCTATTGAACTTAATAGGCCTATTGAACTCAATAGGGCTGCCGGATTCAAGATTGAAGATTCAAGATGTCCTGGGAAAGTTTCTGTGACACCTTGAATCTTGGATCTTAATTGAATCCGACAGCCCTATTGAATTCAATACGCCTATTGAACTCAATAGGGTTTGGACTGATGCACTAAGGCTCCATCTCGCCGTCTCTCTATATCAGTCACGCTAAACCCTACGCTCTGAAATAACCCACACCCTGAGCCGCTGAGCCCTAAACCCCGCTGCCCGAATGAAACCNTAAGGCTCCATCTCGCCGTCTCTCTATATCAGTCACGCTAAACCCTACGCTCTGAAATAACCCACACCCTGAGCCGCTGAGCCCTAAACCCCGCTGCCCGAATGAAACCCGACAGCAGTTTAAGGTTATGAACGCTGGTTCATATCTAAGCTGCAAACCCCCAAGTCCCCCAAGCACCAAATCCTTAACTCCCAAAACAAGGGTAAGGTTACTCAAATATAAGATGCCGACGCAAGGTGTACGGTAATATCCTTTGGCGACGGGAAACAATTACAGGGTTTCTGCACTTAACACACATATACATGGTTATTGCTCAACCATGTAGTAACAGCCGTGGCAACGACAACATCAAGACTGCAATAATATTGAATAGTTCACTGTATATACACATAAGCATGACCTTTTGCGCTTGCGTCAGACATAAATGGATACAGCGTCGCCGCTTGCACAGACCAACGCTGAGCCGATGATCTCCATACACAGATGTATATTCACGCACATAGGCACATTCCACATCCAGATCGTGTGGAATTTACGCGCTGTGTCTTAAAACATCTTAAAACTTTATAAAGATATATGAACCCCAATTTTTTTTCAAATCTGCCGACGTCTGTACTGTTAGTAATGATGTGTTTGCATCGGGGGATATACCCGATCATGATGTAATAGGAAGAAGTTCGCGTTTGGGAAGCTCGGACAGCTAAGATAAGACAAAACACGAAACGACGGCCTCCATAGCAATCTTATGTGTTGCTGCATCAATGTGTGTTGGGATTCCTTCATTGTGACCCGGGGTGCATGCTTACTTTCATATTCTTTGTTGCATAATTTGGTGCCTATTTTGGGTTGCGGCAATACTACATAAACATGCACGTACAGATACACAAGTAGTAGCAACCGCCACACAGACTGTTAGGGTGTAAAACTTAAGGGGTTTTAGCCTAGTAATCCAGTAGCAGGGGGCGTAGTCCAGAGTTTGGACAGATAAAAGAACAGAATTGGATTAGGGGTCCATGCACCTACCCAAAAAATGCTTTTGTGGCGAGTCCGTGAGGGTTCTATCAGGGTTCCTTATAGGATTTATCAGGGTTCGTACAGGGAGACGTTTGCAGAGATCTAGAAGGTTTCTAGAAACGACTTCAAAGGCTTCTACAAGAAACCTAGATAATGAATATTTTGGATGTAAAAGGGTTGCTGAAAAGCCATCAACCAAGCATTCCCCTTCAATCGCTGAGATCTTCAGTCCGGGATCCGTCGCAGCCCGGGCAATGGGCCAATTCGGTCATTTCCACCCAAACAGGGTGGATAACCCGGGGGGCGGTAGCATATATGTATATATATATATATGTATGTACACACAAACACTCATTGCATAGGGTGTCTCATCCTAATTTGCCGTTCTTGGGCTCCCTGGGTGGACTGACTGCAAGCAGGCGCAGGTCATGAAACCACCAACTGCGACACCCAATGGCAGGTCATCACGGCCCACGCAAAATCCGTCACCCAACCTTGCATCTACATGTCGACTAGCAAAAAACGGCTCAGAGTGCCGGGATAGCCTGAGGACCTCTGCGTCGTCGGCCCAACCTGCTGCAGAGAGACTCCACTACGGGGTCTGCGCTCTGCCATCATCGGGCACCTGAAACCCTGAACCCAAAGCCCGAAATTGGAAGAACTCCATTCTGATTCATCCCTCGGCGTCTCGCCTCCGGCGGGATGCTCGGCCAAGAGCGGCAGCCGAAACCTCGGAGTGCTTTCAGCCCAGAGACCACACAGTCAATGCTCGGCCTTCAGTTTGTTGCCTTGCAGCTTTTTTAGCCTAAAGTCCTTGTGCGGTTCCGTCCCTTTGCGCTAACAAACTTGCTGAAGCAGTTCAAATGGATTGTTGTATTGCGGATGCATCCTCATCAACAGCCCACATTGGTAATGCAGATTTCCTGTAAAACTCTCGTTGACCCAAAACCTGGCAAGCCGGCTTGCGAAACGCATACAAACCCCAAAGAACCCTTCGAAAGCACCCTAGTTTGACGAAACCCTCGAGATTGATGTAATCTAGAAGCATATGCCATGTTGTTAGTTTTACTATAATGTACCCAGGAACCCAATTGTTCTCATAACTATACGCCCCTCTTTCGTCGCCCCCTAAACCCTAAACCCCTGTGAGGGCCGAGCTCTGGCGGAGCCATGGACGCCGAGATGAAGAGGCCTGCTCAAAGCGGGTTTACAAACCGCGCTTCCTTAAGGGAATCCTTTAAGAGTCCTCATAAAGCTCGAAGAGTCATTGAACCCTAACAAGGTTTGTGTAAAGGGCCTCAAAAATGTTGAAGGGTTTCATACGGAATTTGGACATGGAGGGGCTGAAAGGCTTGGGGTGCATTGCTGCAAGGGGATTTACGGCAGAAGCCTCCCGTCACTTCATCGTGAGAGTGCTCGAGGGACAGAAAGCGATATTGCATCGACACGCACTACAGGAGCATCTGCTTGCGAGGGAAGTGTCTGACCATGAGGTGCCTTTCCACTCAAAGCAGAAGGCAAAAGGGAGCTTGGAAAACAATGGCCCGCAAAATGCCAAACCCGGCGATTAAAGTTTTTCGAAAAAATGCACTGCCATCAATGTTAAGAAACCTCCTAATCACCTGTTAACATCATTAGATTTAACTTGCCACCTTTGCAGTAGACCCTATAAAACCCTGCTCTCTCTCGGGCCGCAGAAACCACTGGCAGCCTCCGGCGCGGAGGAGCCTCCTCGCCTCGCGGATGAGGCCCGGGGCCTAGGAAGATTGGAGAGAGCCAGAGTTCAGATCGTTCGGTGCATGGGTTTAACTCGGAAATCTGACTTATGGTCTTATGTGATTTCGCATACGAGGTACAGGGCACTTCTAGATGGAGACGAAGGTATATGAGGACGCTGAGGACGGTCTCGGGCCCCTGACAGTTGCACGGACTCCGCAAGAGGAGTTCTCAGAAGATGAGGACACACCATATACCTTCTGAAATACAATGAGTATTAAAAAAGAGTTAAGGTCGAATTACACGTATAAGTACAGTCATTGGCCTGGTATTGGTCTTATTGCTATTTGATGATGTTAATATATCTTTAGGACTTCTTCATTGTCAAGCACGTCTAGATGCCAAACAGTCATTGGGGCCCGCGCCCCGTCCCCGGCTGCAGCAGCAGCTGTGTCTAACCTCGTGCCATGGGTTTGGGCCTTAGCCAGAGTAAAAGCCCTCGGGTTCCAGAAGGGCTTTGTAGGAGCTTGCAAGTTTTAGGACTGTGTGTTTAGGATTGCTTAGCTGCAAGTCCACAGGGAATCAACATTATTGAAGACCCGAAACCCGAAACCTGAAAACCGAAGCCCCAAACCCCTGAACCGGGAGAGGACAGTTCTTCGTTAGGCCAGCAGCGTACCGAGCTCGAGCACGGCGTCGAACGAGGAGGCCTCGAGGGACCTCAAAAAACAGAGGGTCAGGGCTCTAATATACGGGGGTTTTGGAACCCCTCAAAATAGTATAGGTATCAAAAACAAGGACCACCATGAAGACCATGTTGTGACAATCGCAGCAACACCAATAGCAGTCCCAAAAGAACAGCAGTGGCCCCGTGATGTCAGGTAATCCCTAAAGCTCATATTATGACAGAAACACAAGAACGACTATAGACTATAAACACACTTCTTGAGGAGAGTCCGGCAGGCGGTACGAATGTCCTCTTAGCGGGAACTATACCACAATAGACCCCAAAACCCTAATCTTTCAATGGCATGGGATTCCTGAGGCAAAAGCGTCTGCTTTCGAACATCCTGCGATCGCAAAGGACATAGCGTTTCGGGTTTCGGGCTTGGGATGTCGGGTTTCGCATTGAAGATGTATCATTCAGGAAATCGGGCTTAGGCTTCGAGTTTGGCTAGGGATATGGTTAAATGAACAAGCTCCTGTGCAGTATTGAAGGCACGATATTTTGGCATGTCTACCACGCATAGCAACAGGACACAGGTAACAGTTTTCCCGATAGACTGTTTCCTTTGCGCTCCGGGCATGACAGTGGCCGCCAGATCACTTACAAAATGCCGTATATAATATATGATCGTACAAGTAGTATGCAATGATATGCTATAAATATGTAGCAAATCACACACTCTTCAAGGAATCCGATGGCTCCTCGACCAGCCATCGCACGGCGTGCAACTGCGGCCTGCCGCACAAAGGAATCTCACACACACACACAGACACAAAGGCTCCCAGCCCAGCACAGTAGGGCTTGGGCTTGGGGTGTTTTTAGCTTAGGGCTTTTACGGTTTACGGCTTAGCGTGAACGAGGGTTTGCAGGGGGATGCCAGCGAGATGCGCCTTGCTTGTCCAGTGTTACCTGGATATACAACAGGCCTCTGCTGCGACAATGTGGAGCTGAAGTCCACTGCCTCGGGTCTTCGTGGTAGCCCCAGGAAAAAACACCAGGTTTTATTGCCTTGTGCAAGAAAAGCCTGGCCTGGGAGCCTGGGAGAGTCTCTGCAACGAAATGGCATGCAAGCAGCTGCTTTTTGTTACAGAGCACTCTGCTCCTCTGCTGCACAGAGCTCCCGGCAGTGACCGCCGCGAGGCCCCTCTCGACGAGCTCCTGACCCAAACTGCTGCAGATGCTGCGACGGGATCATTTTCGGATGACAAGACAGTCTGTTTTTGTTTTTATAAAGGCTTACTTAGAGTATGTCCTTATTTCTAGGGTTTTGTTATGCTTGGTTCGTAAGCCAGAGTTAGAAGACCTCCACGAATCGACTTGTATCCTTCAATACGCGAAAAGTGGACTCCCTGTGAACCTAGAGTCTACAATAGAGCCCCTTCTGAGCCCAAACAAACTAAACTACGCTAGAAGGGCACCCAAGCACCCTAGACACACGCGTACACACCATAATGTAGGTGCCTTAATAATTCGAACAGGCAAAGACTTGCAACTGAACATGTCCGACTGTATTATTTTTATAGTAGAATATATCCCCAAACCCCATTCTAATTATTAAGGCCCCGACATTAAAGACCACGACAAATCCTGCGCTCCTGGCAGAGCGACGTATCGCCAGCTCCGAAGACGACAAGGCGGAGCTCCTCGGGACGGCAAACGAGCTCCGGTGCTTGAATGAATACGGTTTTTAGGGTTTAGGGCTTATAGGGCTAACAGGGCTTATTGGGTTTATAGAGGGTTTAGGGTAGAGGAGGAAGAAGAACTGCACTGAAAGAAGTCATGGTCATAGGGAGCAGTCTCAATCACATCATGACAAACAGCATGATAATGACACCACCAAAAAGAACAGTAAACAGAAAAATTAACAAGACTAATAAGCGCTACACTGATAAGATGAAGAACCAGAGCATACACACTTTGCGAATGATTCCTGAAGGATGCTGAAAGGTTGCGCCGAATCTAGTCACATCTAATCCGCGTACTTGACCTTCTATTCGCGCGGGTGCGTAGTGAATAGCTGGAACACCTCTTTAACGAGGTACATTCGCGTGTTCTTCGAATTGCTCGCGACTGCAAAATCCCTCAAGCCCAAAAAGGCCTCGAACAACCCGGCAAGCTGCGGTCCTTTCGGAGCTCGAGACGCCCGTCAAGCACCTCGTCAAAACGCTCAGAGACTCCAGGATGCTTTGGCAAAGGGATAAGGGATATACTCCTTAGCCTTATGAATCATAATCAGAAGCCAATAATTGCATAAGGAATACGGCTCAAGGTTAGGGCTTGTGGTATCGACTTTGGTCGGATTGAGATTTTGGAGCTTGTTTCTTAGGGTCATGTTTGGGACTTCGGCTTAGGGTCCCCTGGCCGACACCGGGCCCCCCAAGAAATTGGAAAAGGACTTGTGTGTATAGTCGAGTAATACTGGATCGAGACTCAAGCCCGTGGTCACACCCGCTCCTTCACTGACGCTTCATAGCTAGTCATGCATACACAATGCGTATTCTGAATCGTTCGCCATTTACTTGCGAGCGTCCTTGAAAAGTGGCCCAGAAGCCTCTAGCCCCGGCATAGACGAAAATGATGAGAACAGTGGGTGCAAGGAGAAGATGCAGCTCTGAGGCGCTTCAAGCAGCTTGCTCGCCGTGAGGCCCTGCCAGGACGCGTTGAAGTCCTGCTTCCGAGGCTTCGCGCCACGATAAAGCAGCCGCAACCGTCTGAGATCCCCAAGCCTAAACACTAGTAATAATGACACTAATGCTTCGATGGCTTCCGGGGACGAAGGCACCGGGCCAGGCAGGACCGCGTGTGGCTGGTTTGCTGACGCAAGGAAGCCCTGAACCGCCCTTCGTCCCACATGACCCAAGCAAACCCGAGGCCCGAGGCTCTCCTGCACACCGGCGCGCGCACTTTCGGCCTCGGCTTGTCAGCGTGGGCGGGGGGAACTCAGGAAATCGCAGCCGGGAACTTCCGTAGGATCTGCGAAAGCTGGGGGCTGCGCGTACACCGCATCCCAGAAGCCGGAGTTCGCAACCTCGGCGACCAGCGAAGTGGAGACTTTCTTTTCGGCGAGGGTGTCTGAGCGAGACCATGTAACTTAGGACACACAGCTTTTGGCCATAGGTTGCATGTATGAACATATTTACATATTTTGATGATACATACACATGTAGGTCATGCACATTCCTTCTAGTCCGGGCGGGACTCATATGCCGTACACCAAGCATTGCATTCGGAACTCGAAAGGCGGAAATGGACTTGGACTTGGGTCTTGCAAGGAAGGCTTGCACTTCAGTTCTCAAGAAGCCAAGAAGCCACCGTCACAGTCGGTAGTGGGCACCCTAGACCCCGCAAGCCTTAAACCCTAAACCCCCTAAACGGCAATTGGAATCCTAAACACTCCCCTAAACCCTACTTGGAACCCCGTGGCGCCACCTGATCAGCCGGCGCAGCCAGTGAAGCCACGGCTAGAAGCAGGCCCCTTGGACATGCGTCGGGACAATGAGGTCGGTTTCAACACAAACTTTTCGGCTCATGGGGGGCAGGGTGCAAAAATTGGGGTTGGGGGGGGGGGGGNGGGGGGGGGGGGCGCCAAGGTACAAGCATACTTATATGGGGTTTAAGGGTTTGGGGATTAGGGTTTGTAGGACTTACGGATGAACTGACCCACCAACTCCCAGAAAGACTCTCAGGAAGTTTGACCTCTAACTTCCTCACAGCAGGTCTAGAGGTACTGCGGGACATGCCAAATATGTAATTTCTCATATATAGAGCCTTAAGATTTAGGCTCGTGTGTTGGGGCTTGAAAAATATGCTGACAATAAACTACGGAATAGTATTGGTCATTATTCATCCCCCCCAACCCTATTACACTCCTGCTTGCCGCCCAGACATCCACCATACCTGGAGATGCACTCAAATTAAAAAGCTCTAACCCTTCAACCAATTCAAGAAACCCAAGCTTTGGGGCAACCTCAAAGCTCAACCCAGATTGCCCTGAGGATTCTACTACTTCCGGTCGATGCTAAGGCTTGTTTCAGGTCTCCTGCAATACAGATTCTACTATTTAGCATACATGTTAAGGTCCGACATTTTCTGACTCGACTTTCACAGGCCGCTCTTAGGTCATGCAAACTCTGGTAGTCTCTACAGTAGGGAGCTTGTTGGTTGCGACTTTTTTTAAGTCAGACCTGTAAAGGAAACGACCGCCCGGCCTCCATCCCAGGCCTGCGACAGGCAGGGACTCGGCTCCCCGCAGGGCCCCAAGAGAAAGAGGGCTCAGGGTTGAAGGGGTTCAGGGTTTGGGGTTTATGAATTTAGGGTTTAGGACTCCAGGTTTAAGGATTCGGGGGTTCGGGGTTGTGGGCTTCGAATCTTCCGCGTTCGGAGGTCTTGTGATGCAGAGGTTCATTATCCACCGTAGAGAGCTTTTCCAGACATCCTCTTCAGTCAAGGGGTAGACCTAGGCTTCTCGGAACTAGGGTTTTTCAGGAGGCTGCCGAAGCATGTCTTTGGGGCTTCAGGGGCTTCCGGTTTGAAAGATGTTTGGGTTTGGGGCTTTCGGTTTAGCGCTTATAGGTATTTGAGGCTGCTTCTCTCCCAACAGGACCAGTAACCTGTGGCGGAGATGGGATGCTGACAGATCCTTGCCTATCTCGACCCATTCATCTGCACGGACGTCTCCAATCTACTATGCACTAGCACCATCTCTAGTCCAAGACGGCCCGACTTTCTCAAGGCAAAATGCTGCAAGACTTGTTCCGTCTCCGACTCAGCTTGCAAGAGCCTTCACCACACAGGAAACCTGCAGGCAAGACCTTGGCAGGTCCTCGAATCCGCTGCTCTAGTAGCTGGCAGCAGATCCCAACTGCTCAAGTCGAACCCGTGGTCTCTTCCGTCCTGCCTCCTCGCAACGCAAGTGGCCCCATTGGCTGGCATGCAAGACGCACCCTGAAGTATCTGAATTCACTTCGACTTTGCTGTGTCAAGTTGATAGCATGAGCCTCCAAGCTAGTATGCCGATTCGGCTAAGCGTGAGTCGGATGAGATGGAATGAGACCGTGACGGGGCGTTCCACGAGTGCTCCTCATAGAATCATAAACCTTTGGTGTACGAAAGCATCTCAGCGACTACGTAAGTGTGCTACGGGTAAAGGCTTCTTGCTTATATGCAGCAGATGTTGCAGCAACATTCGGCTTCTCTCCACATGCTGTGAGCAAATTTCTGGCTGCAATTGACTGGCGCAATGCTGCAAGAGGTGCACCTTTCTGCTGTGCAGAGTCTACTTGTCTTGCCAGCGTTTGTTGCGTCTTCCAGCCTCAACCCTCAAGCCCCAACCCTGCCCTGAAGCATTGGGAAAGGTCCGTGGAGCCCAAGTCCTGGAGAAACCTCCCTCAGAGCCTGAGCTTATGGCATCTTGCCTAATCAAGGAACACAGGGTTCTGCACAGTTTGGGAAAGTGTTATAAGGGATTCTACGGGGCTCCTTTAAGCATGAACTATCCTGCAAGCAGAAGACTCATCACAAGCGACCCTAAAGGTTAAGGAATGGCTTTTCAATAAACGACACGCCCCGGGTTCTGACCCCAAGCATGGGTTCTCCACGATCTTTTGCTGTGGCACGAAGGCTGCCCAGCGAAAAGTCGGACGCGGTCCTCCACTGCTTTCCGGACGGCTCCGCCACGATCGGATCACTTTCAGCGTCATTAGTGGCCACAGCATCTGGCCTAAACGCCACACCCCTACGCTACTATGCTACGGAAGCTAAATCAAATGCACTGAGGAATCACACTCAACCCCTAAAGCCTCAACCATGAACGCTAATCCCAAGACCTGGAAAGACTCTTCTCTGAGCCGATTCGTTGCAGGCCCTCGTAGCGGCAGCGCGCTCTCAGAACCAGCTCTGCGGCCTCAGCAACATCCACGTGAGAAGCAGCATAAGGGACAGGAGCGACACGGTTCTGGTCCAGTGCGCTATGCAAGTTCGCAGAAGACTTCAACGTAACTATGTAACTGTGTATACCATACATACATACATACATACATATATACATACATACAGACATACATAAATACATATATAATACATACCTACCTACGTACGTACATACATACATACGATACTCTTGGCATTCGACTGTCCCGCCCGAGAGCGATCCCACTCAGCACTCGAATGAGGTAATGCTCGGTTGTCTCTCTGTTTCTTGCGCCTGGCTTCCGGAGCCCTCGCGCGAAAACGGCCACATTCATCGAATGCTGCAAGCATCCGCCAGGATCTGCCGAGCAGCGAAGACCGCCGGGCACGGTGCCTTAAACTTCTAAACCCTGTCGCCGATAGTGCTACGAGGATACTTTAGGTCAGGTGCCCCCTGCCTCTCTGGCAGACCCTGATCAATAGGGCCCATCTTTGTGGGCAGTCACCGTCGCAGGGTTTTGACGCATGGATTCTTGAGCACCGACACGCAACTTCTCCAGGCTTAGGGAATCAAAAAAAGGTTCTGATGTATTGTGGTTTCTAGTGGGCTTTATTCAGAAGGGTCTGATGTCGACCAGCAAATGCTTCATCAAAGTCGGGGCTACGAGAACACAGAAGTTTGGGTGGAGCTTGCATCTGTCACAATGCTGCTCAGGTGCGAGACGGAAAGAAGCATTCAGTACAACGAAACCGCTCCTGTTGAGGTGCATCGCTTCTATGAACCACGTGACCACGGGCAGGTTTAGGATTTAAGGCTCTCTTTTTTCGCCCTCTCTCCGCCATTACTGTTGAGTGGAAGGGTTTTGGATTTGGGGGTTATGGTTCTCGACTCCCTGCCGATGGTTATCCCAATTAATGAGCTACTCCCTTTACAGTATAGAGACTCTAGCTTTATGATGCCGGACCCTGCCACCAGCGACGCGAGCTAGGGGAAAAAAGCTGAAGCAAAGATTCCAGGCAGCATGCTGAAGAAGGACATCCCGCATGCTTGCGGACGATTTTGGCTCTCTGGCATCACTTCGCCCGAGCTTCCTAAATAGCTACGTTCTCGTGGCGCTGAAGCAAGACTGCCAGGAGGAGATGTAGCCGGCTCCCGCTGACAGCGCCTGCCTAGTCTAGAGTCTAGGAATCTTCGCTGAACAGGCACTCTGGTCTGTCGACACCGTGGGACCTGCAAGATCAAAAAAGACTCACAAAGTTCCGTACTGAGGTTCTGCTGAGAGGGAACGCTGAGGTCTGGTTCCACGGGCCGAGCCCCTCTGCACAGCGAGTCAAAATCGAGGACTTGCCCCAAACCGTGTGCAGAGCCTGAACAAATACGGAGGCCTTACCCCAAGTCTGGTGCTGAGCCTCGCTGATTTTCTCAGGGCAGATGGTGCATTATATAATAGTGTGTATATATATATATATATACTATGAAATATCATGTCTAATATCTAATATCTAATATATATATATATATATATATATATATATATANTTATATATTATATATTATATATTATATATTATATATTATATATTATATATTATATATTATATATAATATATAATATGTAATATGTGTATTGTAGGATAACTAACCATCATTTCTGCAACCGCGCACTTTTGATGTACATGCATGACGACCTTCAGCTGCGAAGAACGAACCACTAAGCTTGCAGCAGCACCAGCGCTTGGAAATGCCTCCTTGTGCAAATACCTTTTAGAGTACTGCGGCGAACCAGAATCGTCCCAAAAATCAGCGTACTGGTGATGACTGGTGCTAATGCGTCTTAACAAACAAAACATTTATATTCCGCGTTGCTTTTGTCAGGTGATGACTCTCCTGTGCAGGCTGGCATTCAGAAAACAGCCAACAAGTGACGATCTCAAATAAAAAATGAGCCAAGCCGAGCAGAATCCTTGGTAGACGAGACCCTGTTGCCCCTTCTCGACCATTCGACGGTTCGTACCCCTCATTGGTATCTTGCAAGCGCTCGAATTCTTTGGAGATGAGGAAGCAGCTTCCGAACATCCGTAGCACCCTGCGAGTCACGGGAAGCACCGAAGCTTGCGAGATGCTCCGTGGAAGCTTGGAAGCGTGGGGTGGGCCTCGGGGTGGAAGGTGCTTCCTCATCTACAGTGAGACTTGCCAGGTTCCAGCACCACTCCTGTGCAAGATGTGCATCCAAGCTGAACTGTGCAGACAACCAGCCGGCAGAAAAGAAGGCACTACACAGAAATGAACTCAAGATGATGCAATCAGCCTGAAGCAAACCTTCTGTAGACAGCCGTTCGCATCAAGGCACCAAGTGTTGCAAGAAGCAGGCCAATGTACCTTTGGGCTTGAGGGTTGCCCTCAAGTTAACATCATAGTTCGGTTCAGGGTCCCACCCTCCAACCCAAACCCTAGACTGGCACACTCTTCTCATCTCATCCACTACGCCCTAAAGGCCCTAAATCCCACACCTCTTATGGTACTGCAAAACACTGCACGCAGGGTCCTGTCAGCAGAACGGCCGGAACATAAGGTTGGACGTGTGTGGCTCCTCCTGACATCAAGGATGAGGAATCAGCGGTTCTAGGCTGAGACGAACACCGCGAAGTGCTCAACAACAATCATCATCATCACCATCATCCTCGCAGTAGGAGGAGTAGTAGTAGTAGCAGAAGTAGCAGTAGTACTACTACTAGTGTTTTTTAGTAGGTTTTGTAGTTTTAGTAGTAGTAGTAGTAGTTGTTGTTGTAGTAGTAGTAGTGTTTGTAGTAGTAGTAGTAGTAGTAGCAGTAGCAGTAGTTGTAGTAGTAGTAGTAGTTGTAGTAGTAGTAGTAGCAGCAGGAGTAGTAGTAGTAGTAGTAGCAGCAGGAGTAGTAGTAGTAGTAGTAGTAGTACTAGTAGTAGTAGTCGTAGTAGTAGTGTTTGTAGTAGTAGTAGTAGCAGTAGCAGTAGTTGTAGTAGTAGTAGTTGTTGTTGTAGTAGTAGTAGTAGCAGTAGTAGTAGTAGTAGTAGCAGTAGCAGTAGTTGTAGTAGTAGTAGTAGTTGTTGTTGTTGTTGTAGTAGTAGTAGCAGTAGTAGTAGTAGTAGCAGCAGCAGCATTAGCAACAGTAAATATGATAGCTACTATTATGACGCCAGTAGTGCTTGGTATGGGTGCTTTCTGTTTATGAGCAACAAGAAATTGCAACAATAATCCAATAATCATGATCATAATAATAAACCGCCCGTGACACTTCTTGCAACTTAGGCTCCGGGTGCGGCGAGAACTCGAAAGTGCGGACGTTGAGATCGTCCACCTCAGATAGATGTTCTACTTTCAATGGATCAGCGCAGTGAGTAAGCAGGGTTTACCAATTAGAACTACATCATTAAGCCTATTCAATTTTGGTTATTATCCCTTGTTTCGCCCTCGTCCAACCATGCCCGCAACGGCATGGAACCATGTACGGGCCCACACTATAAGGGTCTTGTACGGCTTTGTATTAACTTAACTTCAATAGAGTCAATAGAGCTTGGATGTATGATTAGACTGCATATTTGCAATTTTCACCCAAACCCCCACCCCACCACTCCTCCTACTCCTGCTCCGGCTCCAACCCCCACACAGACTCGAGCTCCGACCCCTACTCCTTCTCCAACTCCTACTGCTGCGACGGCTACTGCTGCTGCGACTGCTTCTGCTACTGCTACCGCTGCTGCTACCGCTACTGCTACCGCTACCACTACTGCTACTTCTGCTGCTGCTGCTGCATGCTGCTACTGCACGAGAAGGCGTTATTCTTGCAAGCCGGTAGAACAAGAACGGGGTTGTTGCTTTGTACCAAACAGGCAGAAGAACAACAACCCCCGACACCCACACTGCTATCGGCCGCAGCTGTGATTAGTCAGAACCTTCTAATATGACCACTCTATCAAACATGTTCCTGCAGAAATCCGTATGCACAACGGTGTTCATGCATAGAACAAGTCTTGGCCCCGCACCGCGATGCGCTTCCGTCCAGGCTTTGCCTTCGACTCTGCAGGACAGCTCCGAGAGCCCACAGAGATGCAACCCATTGAAGAACATTCCTTAAACCGTAACAGGACGCCCTACAGAAAGGTCTATGTCAAAGAGTCGAGGGTGAGGAAATTGATATTTCCCAACTTTGTAGGAAACATCCAGCTTAGCCTGCAGAAGCCAGCACACCGAAGGGAAGGGCACCACACCCGTGCAGCAATTCTTGCCGCTGCCGCTACAATAGCATCTGTTCTTATGTTGTCGGCATTTGTGTAGTAAGAATTCGTGATCTGATAATGCCTTGAATCAAAACTAACTGTAGCTGTACCTGCCTGGATGTCGCAGACTGCTCCAAGATTTCCGCACATGTCGCAGTAGTTCCTCAAGAACGGGGGTCTAAGCTTTAGGATTTCTGATCAGAGTTTAGGGTTCGGGATTCTACAGGCCCTCAAGGGCATGGCGGATCGATTTCTGCGCTGGCATGCTGCAAAGACTAGCAGGCCCGAAACCCCTAACGTCCTGCACCTCCCGAGTGGAAACTCTGACAATCCAAACCCTAGGCTTCCCTGTAAAATTCTAGAACAGACAAGCCATAAGTCGGCCTCAGTTTCCCCCGGCCGGATCACCGGACCCTAAACTCTAAAACCCCATTCTCCAAACCCCAATTTTGTCTTATGTAACCTCCTCAGAATCCAAATGCTGACAAGCCCTAAACCCGAAAACATGCACCCAGAAGCCCCCTTAGATTCAAGGTTGAAAAGCATTGTGAATAAATGTGTTGGCATGAATATGAAAAGGATTTATATTCTTTTCACTCTTGCTGTGTCCTCTTTCGCCATAATGTGTACAAGTGCCCTTCCTTGTTCTAGTACTAGTACGGTTGCTCGTGCGACTACTTCTCTGATATGAACCGTTGCCCTGTGACTCTTGCTATTCTTCCCCGGGTTGACTCCGCTGAGGCCGCGGCGCTCAGCGGAGAAGCTCTTGCCGATTGCCGCTATCACTCTTCCGACGACTGTCCCTACACTCATTACCCGCCATTCTTAGCCCGGCGATCTGTTGCTTTGTCGTTCGTTCTGCTGTTGAGATCAGCAATACTGCTGCTACCGTTGCTACCGTTCGTAACGACATGTGTTGCATTATTCTTGTGTTCTTTATCTGCGACCCAAGGCACGGGGCAGAGAAGATGGTGAGGCATCGGCGCATCCGCTGCCATTCGTAGCCCTGCAACAGAGTGCTGTTGATCTTAAATCTTGGGGTGCAGGGCTTGGACTTTTGGTATGATGCATTATACTACTATACTATGTTGTCTTGTAGTGGATTACATTATAAGGTGGAGGTTTTGAGCCCTCAACCCTAAACCCCGATGGGGGCCCCCAAAACCAAAACACCGCACTCCCGAAACTTCGGGCACTTTAGAGCTTGCTTTACGGCCTCACATGCTCCTAAGGTCCTAGACTTGGACCCCAACCTCCAAACCCTAGAGATCCTGTCTACAGGATATCGGGGCTCGACGGGTTGCTTGGGATACCTGCGAAGGTGTCTGAGGGTGTCAGAGTTTCGGGTTTAGGGTTCAGGTTGTAATCCAGGGTTTAGGATCTCAATGGGCCTCCGACTTCATCTCGTGCGACCGGATGACGCACGAGAGGCCGTTCTGCTCGCAGAAGCCTTGGCAGGGCATGTCATATGCAACAGTGCCGCCTTGTAGAACATAGCAGTATGATGCATGTACCTCCTTCGAGACACCAGACAAGATATACCATAGTTCTCATATTCTGTTGTTACATATTGAGGTTTTGCAGCATCGTATGCAGGACTCCTTGGGCATTTGGTAAGTGCAAACTTTGGTTTTGGCTGTGGGTATACAAAGTAATAGAACCACGAATTCATATGCGCATATGCATACATGGAACAGTATTTGATTGCCTTCAATGAAACATGTCCACGAACTGGTCCTTCAAAGAGAGACGCCCAACCAACGACGAGCCACGCGCCGTGACATCGGGTCCGAAAAGGATGCCGCCGCCTGGTGTGTGCCAATCAAGGCCCCATTATGATGCACTGTTTTGGATATTGTAGACTCTGTACTGCGAAACATGGTGTCTATTGTGTACTGAAGACTCTGTACTACGAAATATATTATGTCACCATTGGGTCCTAAGCCTTCCGAACCATCCGAAACTCAAGCTTTGTCAACTCGGCTCCTCGGGGTGACTGAGCGTAGCCATCGCGCTCCATGGGGTCAGACCAGAGCAGGTCCTTTGGAACGTTGGGCTCACGTGGGCTTGACGAGAAAAACCCAAAACCCTCGGCCCCATAAGCCCGAACAGGGGTTTTTGGGGTTTTGGGGGGTCTTCTTGGGCGGAAGGGTTCCTTTGGATTCAGGGCTGCGGCTTCTGAGTTTAGGGAGGAAAAGCGCCATGCTCAAGGCTTTCAGGAGTAGGTAGGCTAGATTGGGATTCATGGTGTCTTTACGGGTGTAACGTGTCAACAAGGCTCTCACCTGAGTCTTGAAGTTATTCCTTAATTCAGGGTGTAGGGCTCTCGGTTCGGAGTCTGTGAAGCACTGGGATCCTTTAGGCATCTCAATCTTCCATGTGTGCAGAATACATACATTGCATTTCACAATCATATCACTTATCACATGATTATTCTAAGCAGCGTTACCGTACAGACTTCGTAGGACTTCGCGGGCTCTGGCTGACTTCGGGCCCAGGGGCCAGCATCAGCTGGTCGGCAATCTCGTCGGGCTCCCGCTTGCGGTCCAGTGCGGCGATCTCGGAGAGGCGCACGCCGTCCTAAAAGGGAGAAAATCGGTGGAGGTCGGAGATGGAGGCCTTCTAGTTTGAGAAACCCTGTAGCTTTGCTCACACTGCCTGAAGCCTCTTTCAACGGGAAAAGGGGTTTGCTTTTCAGAGGTCTCCTGATAAGGACTATAAGAACCCCATAGAAATGTACTTGAGGGTCCCTCCCGCTGAGCAGGAGTAACGCTTAGGTTTGAAGACTTGGGATTCAGGGTTTGCGGTTGGTCCTCCTAATTTGAGCTTCCAGCTTACGGAGCTTAAGCTTCAGTAGGGGTGGGGCTAGGATCTGCAGGGATTCGCATTTAGGGATTGTCATCTATAGCGCTAAAGCTACGTCGTTGTTGATCCTTTTTTTTACGAGCTTAAGTGTCCGAATCCTATAGTTGGGCTGGATCCTTCAACTCGAAAAACCTGTTCTAGGGCTTGACATCTGGGAATCTAGGGTTTAAGCGGTTGTAGCACGTGGGGGCTTGGGATCTACAGAACATAGAGGAAGTCCCGTCGCGAACTCTACACTCTCAACACCTAAACCCTGATCCTGAACCCTCAAACCCTAGACCAAACTTTTTTTCAAACTTATGCGCGGGCCTTCGAGCTCAAGCCACCATGGACCACGAAAACGGAGTCGTTAATCTCGGAATTCCAGCGGTGAGTGTAAGTGGGCGGTGCACATCTTAGGGTAAGGCGCCAGCATGCGTGATCATGCGTGCGCGTGTATATATGTTATATGATCTTATCTTATGTTATCTTATATTATGTTATATTATATTTTTTATTGTATGTATGCATATATATATATATATGTATATATACATATATATATATGTATATTATATTATACATACATATATAGATATGTACATATGTACATGTATATGTGTATATTGTACCAGGTTGTATCTAGGGCCTACGCTGAATTATGGATCGTGGAGCTGTTGTGCGATTTGGTTTACTACCGCAACAGTCCCATAGCCGGCCATCCCTTCGGCTTGCAGGTGCGCTGGGAAACACTTGAGGATCCGAAAACAAGCAACGATCCAGAACCATAATAGGGATATAGAGCAACTAGTAAGCTTTCGTTATTGCAGTGACGTAGTAAGCTAAATTCCGTAACCCCCATAAACCCCTTGCAATAAACCTTCCCTTAATCATTCATCTGCTTTCGAGAAACAAGGGTTGCCAGCGGCAGATTTCGGAAAGCTTCCGCAAACTGCCGAAACAGTTCCTTGGATGAGGGGAACGAGTCCGGACAAAACGTGGAAGCCTCTCCTGACAGAATCTTACTATAGCAGCCTGGACAAGTACTCCATAGGATTCTTTTTGTAACGATAGTATTATATACCTCGAAATCATTCTAATTCTTAAGGCCCCATATTTTACTTGCGTCATGCTTTAAGTCCAAAAAAGAATACGTTCGCCACACCGGCTACTCTTGACTATACTATGAAACCACTGGAGCATCAAAAGCCATCCGCAGTTCCGCGAAGCTTCGTTGCTGTACTTCTGCTCGGTCTCCTGCCTCGGCCCAAGTCTTCACAAAGCATCAAAGAAGTGAAGCCAAAACGCTAACGGCTTAGGGTTTCGGGTTTTGGGTTCAGGGTGCCCTAAACTAAACAAACCCAATGACCCCCAAGCTTGGACTTGGCTTGCATGGGACGAAGGGGAGTTTCAGAGCTCACAGACGAACACAGCACAACACCAGGCTTCCCCCAATCCCTTGAATCGTAAGAAGAGGCCGCATACAGTATACAATGTTTATGCAATTTGAGCTCCCTCCAAGGGCTTACTTGGACTCTGTGACCATGGACATCCGAGATGCATGAAGCCATACAGCGAGTTCATCCGGACAGCCTCCTTGGATAAAGCCGGCGGTTCGCCCGAAAGCGTAATGTCGACCCCTAGGGATTCGTGTTCATCGGTTTATGGGGTTTAGGCGTTGTGGGTCTTGGCGGTTGGGAGTTTAAGGTTACTCCTACTGAGCACCACATCACTGACTGATGAAACACAGTCTCTTGCAGGAGACTTGGTGTTAGGATCGATGAAAAACCCTGACTGACGGAGGTTCATTGAACACGGATCTACCTTACTTTTAACGGCCTTTGGAAGCGAATTGTCAGAGCCGACAAACCTCTTATCTTGAGATCCCGTAAACCCCTACACCCCTAAACACCTAAACCCTAAACCACTAGGCCCTAAACCCTAAATCTCTAAATCCTGCCCCAAGCAAGGGGCATGGGGTTTTGGCAGAGGCTCGAGCTGAACACCATAGCGGTCTCAATGCTCAGACTCTTTGCTTTCTCTGTGGCTTGAAGAGGGGGGGGGCCTTGTCCCCAGAGGGTTCAGGGGTTAGGGAGACCCCAGATATCCTGTCCCTCTGCAAAGGCTCGTGGTTCCCTCGGTTCAGGTGCACAGCTTTGGGTGCCGCGACCTGAGCGGCAACAGGCAACAGGCAATCTGGAGGCCGAAGTTTGTTAAAAGGCTTAAAAGGTTTAAGGCTTACGGTTTAGGGAATAGTATTCCCTCCGGGTCCCGAAAAACAAATTTGGGCAAATGTTTATAGTAGACCTGGTAAACATATACCCCCAAAATACTAAACTAGTGGGCTTGACTTTGGGTCTTTGGGTTTAGGGTAGCGGACTTGCGGATTCTGCGGGTTCTGGGCGTAAGCCGTATGAGTCACTACGGAGGACCAGCGCAGCCTCTGCTGACTGCTGAAGGTTCTCCTATAGCGTAAGAATGTGTAACCTTGAACCTACTAGGAACTCCCCTAAACCCTAAACCCTCTGGATTTTGCAGGCTTTCTTCTTTCGTGTGGGCTGTTTCAGAACGCCATGGGCCGGCAGTGCAAGGTTTAGGGCTTACATTGGAGACTCCTACACACCAGAAACATGCAAATCCTGGATACTGTAGTTGCCGGCATAGTTACAATATTATTGATTAGGGTTCCATATTTTTGTTACAATGTAACATACCTCAAAGCCCTGTTCTGTTTTAAAAGGCCTTGTATGAAATTACCTTGGAAACGGAAGTCAGTCAGGCCTTCATCGCGAGCAGCAGCAAAGCCACCTCTACAGAAAACTGTCCGCGATCCACCTCAGGGCAGAGGGAAAGGCTCGAGGTGTATCCGGTTTCTTATGGTTCTAAGTGGTTATACAACACGTGACACGGACCAAAGGACTGTATATGGTCATATATGGCCTTTCGAACTGTAGAGCACAAGAAGGTTTAGCACCGACGCTTTTTACACCACGTCGACGCTTGAAGCTTCATCTGGGGGTTTGGGGTTTATGGCTTACCGTCGGTGGTGGCTGGATGGCACGGGTGCTCTCTGCCGCACACCATGTTCCCTGCCGCCATCTCAACCCTTCAGTTGGCGTCATTGCAACAGTTCGACCAGCCGGGCCCTTCAATCCGACTTTCACCGCGCCACCCGAGCCTCTACGAGCCCGCCTCCCAAACCAGGAAGAGGGAGCATCCCCAAGCCAGCTTGGGTCAAACTTGCTCACTTCGCAAGACAGCTCCCCTTCTCGGACCCAAAAGCCCAGGAGATAGGCCATTTTTGATTAGTCAATCCACCCACACGCACACACGCACCGGCGGCAAACCGGGGGAAGCCTCCTCAGCCAGTGACACCAATAACCGAACAAAAGTCGGGACTTGAGGTCGAGTTTTCCATGAATCTGCTACGCTGCCGAACATCAATCATTTGTGTCATACAAAGATCTCCGTGACGCGAACCCATCCCCCAAGATTCCGGAACCCTGCTAAAGCCCCACACTACCCTGTAAAGTCGCTGTAAAACCATATATAAAACCCTCATGAAGCCCCAGTACCATAAAATCCCGTAGACAAAGCCCTATGTCTACGAAACCCATACAAAACCCACCGTGTAAGAACCCCACAAAAAAAATCCTTAGAACCCTAAAAAGAGCTCCGAGGCGCGAAGTCCCCATTGAAGAGGTACTGGTTCTGCAAGGACGGCTCCTGGGCCATGAGAAGCATGTAGTAGGGTTTAGGGTTTCAGGCTCCAGGTTGGTAGGGGTTAAGGTCTAGAGTTTCGGGCAGCTTAGGGCCTGTATAGGCCTGAGGGGGTAGATACTGCTTAGAATTCTTAGGAACCACAAGGAGCGGTATCACTCGTGGATTCAGGCCACTATATCAAAATCTCTTGGCCAAAGCTGCTCCGCAGAGCTCCAAAATGTGGAGCAAATCCCAGAACTGGCCATGGACGTCTCCCACCACGTGCCTCGAATGCAACTGGTGTTGGAAAATCATTTGCCGGATGCCACGGATGGGTGATGGATCTTCTTGGGGCCTGACGTGTCTTTCGGGATGGGTTTTCGTGTCTATGGGGGAGCCTTTGTTTTGGAGGCTGTAACGAGTTACCTTGGTGTTTGGCAAGTGCTTGGCCTGTGAAATAGTGATCACTTACTGTCAAACCTCTTGTCAAGCAGGATGCCATCCAATCTGCCAGGATCATCCAGAGCAATGCCGATCCTCTGAACCCAAACCATGAATTCACCAAATCTCATCTAAACTCTCCCTGCAGGCACGCTTGTTGTTGCTTGGCAAACCCCCACAAAGCCAAACCTACGATGCCACCGCCAAGTGCAGCTTTGGGTGCACTGTGGCACCAGGAGGCAGCTGCAACCTCGGTTCTTGCTGCGGAGCTAACAAGCGCTGTATATCGGTTCTACGGGGTTGTCAAAGGGGCTTTAAGGATTTGTGGAACTTAGCATAGGTTGCCACACGAAGGAAAGCGCATTAATTCCGACAACTTAAGTCCGAGTTCCTTTACCTCTGAAGCCTAACCTTTACATATAACGAACCCTTGAAGGCTTTTTTGGAAACACCATAAAGCTCTCCGACACCCTACAACCCCCTGCAAAACCCCACAAAGCCGTACAACATGAACCCAGACAGAGAGCTCACCCTCAAGAGCCAAATGGAGATCTCCCTAGCATAAGGGCCTTCATAATAGTTGGCTCTAAACGGCGTTTAATAAGAGTTCTACAATGGAGTTCGGAGTTGTTGGGCTGGTGGGTTAGAGGTTTGGGGTTTGGGGGTCCTCGACATATAAAAATCAAGTGCTAACAACGACGATCTGGGAGTACTATCGCCGATAGTTCCGAGTCCTATATTCCCGTGCATGGAGATATGCAGCGTCACGCCGATCATGGGGGCGGCCCCACTTAAATCTATGGAGACCTCCCGATTTACATAGTGAGGGGCTTCCTCTTGCGATTTTTCTGTGGGATAATCCCTTTTGAAAAAGGATCTGCCAAAGCCCTAACACCTTAAACTTGAAGTCTTAGGAGCCCTAAAACCCTAAAACCCTGAACCCTAAACCCTAAGAGCCCTAAATCGTAAACCCTAAGGTGCCT
This sequence comes from Symbiodinium sp. clade A Y106, assembly GCA_003297005.1. Classification (NCBI taxonomy): domain Eukaryota; class Dinophyceae; order Suessiales; family Symbiodiniaceae; genus Symbiodinium; species Symbiodinium sp. clade A. Next base: position 46,976 of record BGNK01004051.1, read on the forward strand.
CACCAGCGTGGGCTGCTGGTCGAGGAGGCGCGCTGCAGCAGTAACCGTTTGAAGGGCGTCCTCCTGCAAAGGCTGGGCTGTGGTGTCTACATTACAAAGTTATAAAAGGATTTAAGTGATTTATATGTAGAGGTTAAGAAGGCTTTATAAGAGTTCATGGAGTTTTACCTGGTTTCATCGGGCTTTGGTGTTGATAAGGTGTTATTGCGATTTATGGTGCTTTAAGGTGTTATGTGGCTTTGGTGTCTTTAAGGCGTCCGGGTTTCCTGAGGTTTCATAGGGTTGTAGGGTTTAGGGTCAAGGGGCTTAATTGAAGTTACCACAAGAGGTATATGTCGTGGACAATAAGCTTTCCTTATGACGGTGAGCTTGATGTCAAGTTCCCTCGCAACAACCCAGAAGCAGCAGGAACCCCTGTCTCGAGGAATCCAGCCGTAAAGCCCTAATTTGCAAATCTTGAACTCTAAGCCCAAGACCCCCCAGCCTAGACCCTGGAAACCTAAAGCCCTAAACCCTAAACTTTGAAAGCCGAAACTCGAAACCTTCAAACCCTGAACCCTAGTCCCCCAAGCCTAAGCCCGGATCCCATGGCAATGCCTGGCTTGGCAGCGTCCGTGCGCGCATCGCCGCGATCAGAGCCGACACAGAAGCCTCTCAGTCTCAGCGGCCCTGACACCTTCAACTTTATGGATGCTACACTGCACTCTCAACCGCCAGAACCCTACAGCATGCAAAACTTGAAAACCTGAAAATCCTAGGACGATTTGAAACCCAAAATCCCTCAACTCGTAAACCCTGAACTCTCGCCTGGTCCATGTCGCCCTTCGTTCGCTCAGGGGGAGCGTAGCGCAGCTTGCCTGCACTCTGGTTCCCCACCTCAGGCAACGGATTTCCAGCGCATTGGGGGGTCCGTATTTAGCGGTCGTTCTTCAGGGTACCTTATAAGAAGGATCCTACTGCTTAGGGTACTATATTATGCTATTAGAAGGGGGTGAGAGGGTTATCTATATGAAGTTTAGCAGGGGGATGACAAATTATGTGCTTTAGGTGCAGGGCTTTTGGGGAGTTAGATTATAGGGTTTGGGACTTTAGGATTTATACTTCAAGACTCTGGGCTTCAGGGTGTTAGGATCTTTGGGCGGGCTGTAAGGCTTAGGGTTTTCAGGATCTAGCTTAGGGTTTAGGATTGAATTTCAGGCGTAAGGATAGGGTTTTAAGATTTAAGGCATGCGGTTGCGATGACATGTCCTCTGCGCACCAGCCGCCCTCCGAACTGCAAGAACCTCCCCCCAAGTCACGAGCCAGTCGGACAGACCTTGCAACTTTTGTCATACCCAGCCAAATCCGCAGTAGAATATACTACGTCATACTATTACATCATACTATCCACTACTACATTCCACTATACTTGCCTCTACCTTACTATACTTCACGTTGCTCGTCTATACTTCACTACACTTTAGTATACTGTGCTATACCAAACGGAGCTATACTATACTATGCTATACTATACTACGCTCTACTATACTATATTATTCACCTCACCTTGCGTTACTACAGTGTTGTTTACTCAACTCTACTCGACTCCAATCGCTCCACTGTACTATACTACACTATCGGATGCGCAAGACTATGTCCAACTTCCCAGCCCCGTCCCACACGAAGCATTTGCAACTGGGATGCGGCGACGGCTTTCTGCATCAACAGCCTGGCCTGCCGTCAGAAACCAAGCCAACACTTCTTGCGATGGCGACCCTGCTTCTCGAACACTTGGGCGGTAGAGTCTGTAATGAACGTCTCGAGCACAGGGTCGAGCAAAAGAAGTCGACACTTGGTTCGTATATTGGTACCATGTGAGGACTTTCGTACCTTCTACGGTAACGGTAACTTCAAAGCGCGGGGACTATGCGCTGTACGCTGATTGAACTTCGAAGCCGGACGATAAGAACGCAGCATCATCGCTCCTCCCTCCATATGCAATATTTGCAAGCTCTGAGTAGAGGTCCAAGCAACACACGAGAACCTGAATCCGAAATCTTGTCCCCGAATCCGACGCCAGCTTGGTGAGGTTGGAAAATGTTTCAGCTACTATCAATGTTGCCAATACACCGAGAAGGCCATGCTCACTTCGTCAGGCCCCCTAGATGCCTATAGTGGAACCCTGTGCTTATGTCCGTCCTTGACAAAGCCGCATCTTCCAAAACTGGGCTGGAGAACTTGATCAAGGGAACCCCTCTTTCGGTTCTGGAAACTAGCACCCTTGCAACCCCCTATGATACGGACATGAAACCCCTACCAGTATGAACCCTTGTAGAAGCCCTCATCGAAACCCTCATAGACACGCTTGTGGGAAATAGTAAACCATTTTTGTAGATAGAACTCGTATTCAACCGAAGGAAAAACCGCCAGTGGAACCCCTCAAAGCCACTGCAACTCTCGAAACCCAGAACCCCCACCGAGCCGAGTGGCCTGTGCCAGGAAACCCTGCTCTGAGAGGAGCGTGTTCACTCCTGGCGGGCTCTGCCATACAGGGGTTTTTGCCAGGGTTGTATCTGGTTTTTGGTGGTGTTAGAATGGGTCAAGGGATGTCTTCTGTGTTCAGTTCTATCTGGTTTTTGGCTGGTTTTGTGAACTGGCCCTCTGGAAAGGACCGCGAAACAATGTTTCGGCAGCGCAGACCTCTTTGGTACTCAGCTTGGAAGGTTTCGAAGTCGAAAGCTGCCAACGAAGGACTCAACTTGGCGGCGGAGACCTCGGTGCAAAAAGCGTACATTTCACAAGAACTCCTAACCGCAGAGTAAGCTGATTTTGGGGTTCAGGGTTAAGGGTTTACTCGGATTCCGATAAGGGTTGACGTTTTAAGGCCTAGCCATGAACTGGCTTGCATGCCAAAGTGGCCGCATCCTCTTCTGCCCGGCGCAGCTTTGCAACAAGCTGCGGGCGCAAGAGACCTCTGCTGAGGTAGGGTAACCACCCACAGATAGGCTGAACACTGAACCACAGGTGCCGATCAGGCGCTTCCGTTCTGCTCCCGCACGCTGCGCCACGTCGTCCGCAGAAGGGACAAAACGCTTTCGCTTTGGTCCTTAGTGATGGCCAGGAGCTCTGAACCCGATGCGTCTCCACAGCTCGAACTTACAAACGAAGTCCTGAACCCCATGTGCAAAAGCCCTAAGAGAGGTCACAGGCCGGCAACCGAACTCACGACTCACGGTTCCCTGCAAGCTGGTTCTTGGGCCTCGTAGTTTGGGTTTAGCGGACAGCATCCAATCAGAAAGCGTAACCGACCAAGCAAAAGCCGTATACAATGTAAACCAAGTTAAACGAATATGCCGATGCCAACTGTATCCAGGAATCCACGGGTACACTGCTGAGGTGGAACGGCCGCACCAGCATGCCCAGTTTCGGGTCTTTCATGCTGCCATCCTGGCTGCGACCGCCTTTGCTTTGTTTACTCGAAACCAAGCCTTCAGAACTCGCCCAAGCCTGAACCATCTAGATCAATCCAGCGTGCTTTGCTGAACTCGAGGGCAGCACCAGCCGTGCGTAGTTTTTGATGTTTGCAGTATTTGGTGTTACGGGTTCTAGCTTAAGGCTTGGGTTGGGGGTTACGGTTAGGTTTGGGGCGGGGTTTGGGCTTCCTTTCTTGGAGATTGGCTTTTCAAGCGTCACTAAGCTACCATGCCCCGGCCTTCAACACGAATCCTCGCTCACCTGAGCTCGGGGAACATGTGGGAACCCGGAAGGCGGACGGGGATGGGTCTCCAGAAACTCGTCAACCCCCTCAAAAGGCAGAGACAACTTTGAGATCTCGTATGTGGGATTCCATCGCACCGACGGAGCCCAACGATCTCCTGACAAATCCGAGCGCCCCGCGTTCCAGGCATATCCAGTCGTTCTCCGGACTGCCCAACCTTGAGAACTGAGGTCTTGTCGTGGTTTAAGGTTTGGTTTGGGGTATCTACGGGTTCCGTACTACTGGAATTCCAGAAGCAGTTGTGGGCGCCAGCCCCGCTCTCCTTTACCATATACGATCTTTAAGGAACTTATTGCGATGATAACTTACAAAACCCTGTGGGTCAAGTTCCTTAACAAGGCCCGAGCTTGTGAGCTTTCCTAAAAAATTGGATTCAAGCCTTACCCCTAGAGAAACGCTACAGCCCGAAAATCCTACACTCTGAACCCTTGAACCCTTACCCCAAAAGAGACACCTTCAACCCTTAAACTCCATAAAACCCATAGAACCCTATGAAAACCCTATCAAAACCAAAAAAACCCGCAAACCCGAGCGGCTCTTCGAAGAGGAGCTCCTTCTCATGGCAGAGACCCTTTACCTCAGTGGATAAGAGGGCTCTGCTCTCGTCGAGGAACTCTTACGGGCTGTTTAGGGGCTTAAGGCCGTTTAAGTTTCGGGGGTTTAGGCTTAGGGGTTTAATTAGGGTTTACTAGGGAAGTGTTGGGTTCTACAGTTCTTACTGGGTATGGGGTTTGGGGATTGGGCTTTTGGCCCCTGCTGGGTGTGTTTGGTGAGCTTCAGAGCAATGGCACTTTTGCGCCAGGGAGCCCCTGCGTCCACACTCGGCTCTTTCCGCACAATGAGGCGGAGGACGCACACCTGCCACTCGTGAGAATGAGCTGCAGGCACTTCTTTTCGACACGTCAGCTGCCGGAGTGATCCATGTCCAAAGCTCTGGGTCTGGGGTTCACGGCAGGACCTTGACGGCCATGCCACCACGGTGATCTGAGTCTCCAGATTGGATGGATGATAACGGCAAATGAGTAGGCACGTGCACGCAGGCACCTGATGCTAATCCAGTCTGCTTCTGAATCGAGAAATGCTCGCCGGAGCTCTATATATCCCGATCGCATCTCCTGTACTGCTGCAGGCTATGATCTGTCGTTGCACTGCTGCCTCTCTCTCTCTGTCTCTCTCTCTATCTCTGTCTATCTGTCGCTATGCAGCAGTGCACCACACAACCTTCTGCGCGCTACTAACCCCTACTTCATCCTTCTCACACCCTGTAAACACCCCTCAACCTCTGATAAACTCGGCCTCCCAGACCCCGGGCCGGTACTCCGGACCTGCCATGCCAGAGGGATGTCTAGGGCTTGGGATGCTTAGGGCTTAACATCCTAGGGTTCTAGGGATACGAACGGACCTAATCTAGTCTCTTTTTCTTGCAGAATGAAAGAAATTACGTGCAAGGGATCCTAACGGATCTTCTTTCAGAAGAAGCATAGGCATAGGATCGAATGAAACAGGCTTGTTGCACTGGCCTTATTCCCAGAACGAGACACACTGCTGTACTGTGAACTGTGAGGGGATTGACCCAACTGTTTACGGGAGACCTACTTTCAGACCCGACATAGTTAGTCGAGCAAATTTCTGAGTCCTGTACAACACCCCTACAAACCCATTCTACAACCCATAGAACCCTCATTCTAAAACCACATAAACAAAACAACAGCAACATAACACCCCTCCCGGGAACAAACAGCTGGTTTCGATGCTTGCCTGGAACCAACTCGGGGAGATCATCGTCCTCCAGCTCCACATTCGGCAAATCGCCTCGCACAGGGTTTGGGGGGAGTTTACCGGTTAGGGCTCAAGTTCAGGGTTCAAGGCGTGTTGAAATCTTGCGGGACGATGAAACCTGAGCTACTAGTATCTTTTCTGGTAGTGGGAGAAATACAGAGACCCTAAGGTACCGATTCGGGTACGAGGCCAGAAATGCTGAGCTCCAAATCTTTCCAAATCCCTGCCAAATTCCTACCCCTGAAGCCTAAACCCCCAACCGCAGAAAAAGAAAAGGTGACGCAAAGACAAGAGATATCTTAAGCTCTCAACTGACACGGGGTAACTCAAGCCCACTGTCCTCGGCTAAGGAACAAACAAACAAGCAAGAACTGGCAGACCAACATGTGGCGAACCTTGTAGTACCCCTTATACAACCTTACAAACCTCCGTAAACCAATCAAGCCTACAAAACCCTCAATACAGCGGGCCTAACAGTGAGAGTACGCTCTTCGCGTATACATACGATGATGACAAACACGATTAAGATTACTACTCATTCTTCCGGTTGCCTGGCCAGATCTCGGACAGCGAGTCCAGGCCATCGGCATCGGAAGTGGGCGCCTCGCTGGCGGACGAAGGTATATAATATAGGGGCCTTAATAATTAGAGTAAGGTTGGGGGCCACTATACTATCATTATGATAAGGAACCCCCACAATAGTATAGGTAATTATTTAGGCCCCTATAGTATAAGGTCAGGGGTTTAAGTTTTATGAAGCCCTAAAGCCCACAAGAAACCTTAAGCTCTACCTCAAAATTCAAAAAACCCTACTGTTTTGGGAAATACCCTATGAGAAAAGTTCGGGGTTCCAGGTAAAGCTCGCAAGGAAACTCCCCACAACTTCAGGAAGTCTTCGGGGTGCTCTTTGGTATCCAAGATTGGTTTTGAGCTCTGCCTCGTCTAGGTCCGCCAGGTCCTCCAGCGGAGCACCTGCACAGAGGAAGGCATCGGATCGGCGAATCGGAGGGCGTTAAAGAGATTTGTGGGGTTCATAGGCCTTCACTTCTACAACGGACTCAAGGCTGGCTTGAGTGCTTTAACACTTCGACCGGAGTTGTGGGGCATGTGATGATATATCTATATCACGTCTACAAGGGATACAAATATTCCGACTTCCAAAGCCGCCAACCACCTTCTATTGCAGCAGTGGGGATGTCAAGCTCAACCGCCAGTAGGCAGGCTACGACCAAGATGCAACACACCATCAGCACAAGTGATCATGCATTCATCATCATGCGATTTCTTTCACGAGAACAACAGCCTGCTTTGGCTGAAGCAGAGGCAACATCCGAAGTCACATCAACTCTTTACACGACGTTCTCCCCAGACTCAAACTGTGGCTGCTTCTGCCCGCCTGCGACCGTGACATCGATCTTCGCGTATGCCTAGCCGTCCGCACACGCCACAGATGCTTTGCTGTCTCCGAGAGGCTACCCGAAGGAGCCTTCTCAAGCTCGTCGAAGTCGAAGATGGTGCTGGTCGCAGCCGTGTCGACGGTCATCGCAGGGAGGGCCGCATGAGAGCACGGGCAGTGGGTGGACGTTCAAGCTTCGAGTTGATGGGTGGCTGGGGTATATGGCATGTCATCACCGAAGACCGTGTGCAAGACGTGACCAGTACAGTAGGAGCTTGCTTCAACTGCAACTGATGAGGCTTGCTTTTGGACTGCTCGGGAGTTGGTGATAAAGGTCAGCAGAGTCGGTCATGCCGTGCGGACTCGGGGTATGCGTGTCACGGCTTCGTGCTGGCTTCTTTAAATCGGAATACTAGAGGCTACGCTGAGGGGCTGTGAGGGTATGAAAAGATACCTAAGCTTCTGCCCTTCAACGCTCTGCACTCCTCAGTGCTATCTAGATTGCTGCGGAGCAATTGCTTTCCACATCTCCCATCAAGCTTCAACTGCTGCGAGTAGTGTGTATGTGCGTATGTGCATATATATATATATATATATATATATATGCGTATATATGTAGAGGGGCCTTAATGACTAGACTAGGGTCTCAGAATACATGATACTCAGTTAAAAGTGTGTGTGTGTGTGTATATATATATATATATACATGTATTTGTAGATACATACATAAATACATAAATACATAAATACATAAATACGAACTACATATATATACACGCACATAGATACATATACATCATATAAACATATACAGGTACAAACATACATACATACCTACCTACCCACATACATATATAGATATGGTTGCATATGATGTATACATAATTTTTATAGTAATATAGATATGCCTGCATCTCTGCTCTTCGACGGGTCCCACCGAGGCCATGGCTCGTCGGCGAACCAATCGTCGCGAGACACGCCCTGAGGGCCCAACAAAACCGCTGCAAGGAAGCACAGGGAGGGGGGGGTTAGGGGTTTGTGGTTTAGGGTTTAGGGGAGCTTCCTTGAGAAAGAACCGGGGTTTTGGGGTGGAGCTACAGTAAGGGCTAAGGGTTTAGTGACTTAGTTTTGGCTTGAAGAGGGGGTTGCAGGGGCTCGGACAGGAGCCCAAACGACCACACATAAGCCTTCTGGAACCTTCTCCTTCTGGGGCCCTGATACTCCAAACATACGATCCCCGGGCTCCATGAAGGCTGGTTTGCTTTATGAAACTGCAGGTGTATGCAAGCTCGAAGCTACATTCTACACACTGTACTACACACCCTGACTGCCAAAAACGGAGAGCTAAAGCCCGCTCCGCTGGCGCCTCCTTCTTGGAGCGGACTTCTTCGCCTTTCTCTTTCTTCTCCTCCTCGTCTTTCCACATGGCCCGCACCTTCAAGAAAAGCTGCTGCTGGCATGTCTAGTGGCAACTTGGGGAACCTGTACCGCTGGAGCCCAAGTGATTACAGGGCTTCCGGAACCCGCTTTACAAAGGGAATACTATTGCCAATGGATCTCACCTCAGTATCTCATGTCATGAGAGAAGTACTCTTTTCATTACAAGCATCCCCAGAATAATAACACGCAAAATGTACCGGCCTCGTGCTCCCAAGACGCTTTATGCACCCTCGCCAAAGCCCTAAAATGAATCCAACTTCATGTCCGCCTGGTTCATAAAATCCGCATACTTCTCATTCGTCTTCTCGTCAGGAACGACCATCCGGCTTTCGATGGAGATCTCCTTTGAAAGAGCCGCCCACGGGGCTGAGAGTGTCGGTTTCGAGCTTTCGGTGACAAGCTCCGTCCAAACAGGACATTGGAGTCTTGAGATGAATCTGCGAGATGCCCGAACCTACGAGGTGCCCTTGAGCCGCAAAAGCCCGAACGCCTCACACCCCGTCCTCAAGCTGACGGCGGCTGTTCTGCAGCATGTGGTCCGGCAACTGCACAGGGCATGCAATATACAACAATACAACCTACGGTCGACAGCCGGCATCGCATCGCAACGCGCAGTCGCAGTCGCAGTAGCAGTAGCAGCAGGAGTTGTAGTAGTAGTAGTAGTAGCAGCAGCAGTAGCAGTAGCAGTAGCAGTAGCAGTAGCAGTAGCAGTAGTAGAAGTAGAAGTGGAAGTGGAAGTAGAAGTAGAAGTAGCAGGAGCAGGAGCCGGAGCAGGAGCAGGAGCCGGAGCAACTGTTAGCCAGTACAAGTATTTACGAATATACTTGCCATCGTTCTTACTATTTCTGTAACTGCGCTTGCAGGGAGCCCTAAATTGGAGCCTGGAAGTTGGCCAACTCCGGCATCTTGGGCAACAGATCGCGCCACTCCTTCGGCGAAGAGCACGCAGAAGAAAGAAAAAAACAGAAAAACAACCAATTCGGCGTTCTATGAAGGTTCTACAAAGATGTTATGATGGTTTTATGAGCTTCTGAAGGGTTTATGAGGGCGTTACATGGGTGTCTGGGGGTTTTGCAGGGGCGTCTTATGAGGATGTGCATACGAAGCCGGCTTGCATCCTCGTTTAAGGATTTCGTGTTTCGGGTTTCCCTGTTTAGAGTTTAGGGCTTAGGGTTTCCTTTAAGGGATCTATAAGGTTCCTTTAAAGGGATCTATAAGGGATCTATAAGGGATCTATAGGGTTTTAGGGCTTAGGGTTTAGGGTCCCTCCAGAGTTACACCACGAAGCCCTTGGATCTGAAAGGATCCCGGGACTGTCCTCCTCATCACCCACGTCAATGGTGTACCTTGCAGGCCGAGGACAATAGCATGGGGAATAGGGTTTGGGGGATGTTCTTCTTCGTTAGGCATCGGGTCGGGAGTCGACGCGCCTCTGGCATCTGAATTCAAGTGAAACGTCACCGCATAAATTTATGCGGTGGGTGACCAAAAGCGGTCTTGATCGGAGAGCCATCCCCCTTGGTGGAGCCAGGAGGTACAGGGCCCGAGAAAGGCCTGGGCGGCAGTTGGAAAGTCCAGAACGACCGGCGCAGTCGAAGCGGCAATCACAGCCCGGCCAACTGTCTCACATGCGGCTTCAATCCAGGCGAGGGATTCGCGGCCTTTCTGCACACGAACACTCTGCCGAAAAGGATACCCAAAGTCGACGGCAGGGGGGGCGGAAAGTCCGAAGGTGAGCCTCCGCCCAGGGGGAGAGCGCCGGAGACGACCCATCGTAGGCCATTGGATATCATCACTCTCGAGGTCTTCAGCCCTAGGTTGGCGAGGAGCCCGAAAGGTATCGCAAATCAGGTGCGGGTCTAATAGGAGGATGAGGTTCTCAGGGGTGTCCGGGCTTGGGGCGTTCTGCGGCCGCGCCGCGTGCCACCGGCGCACCGTGTTGCGGAGGATCTCGAGAGGTTCAACAGTGTCGGAAACCAGTTCCCAGGCCGCCTCATCGGTAACTGGGTCCAGCTGCTGCAAGGCTTCGAGAAGGGGTGCCGAAAAATCAATCTCGATGCCTACGCACTGCATGGGGTCGAAGACACCAGAACAGGACTCCGGGGGGGCCTGCGGATGGGGAACGTCATCGGAATCCAAGGCGGTCGGCTGGAAACCACCCCAATCCTGGAGGCAGCTTTGCACGCCGATGACATACCAAGCGATTGGGGGTGCGGTAACGCCGGCCACAACCAAGCCATGTCCGTTGCCGGGCAAGAAGCCGCGGGAGACATCGGTATCCATGCTTACGGGCAGAGTGCCCCGCCCAAGAGCGTCGATCGGGAAAACCGATTTTACATGGAATACAGTCTCCTGGTCACAACAAGCCTGAAGCTGCTTGCGCAGCTCGAAAAGAGCCCCAAGGCATGACGCTCTGAGGATTTCCAAGTCCTTGGCCTGTCTGAGCATGGATTTGAAACGGCCTGGCTGTTGGGTCATCAGGGATACCCAGCAGTCCCACTGCGAAGAAGGGCATGGCATGCCGGAGGTGGCTCGAACACGCTCAAAGAGCCAAGCAAGGGCTTGGCGCATAGCCTCAAGGTACCCATCGTCGTTCCTAATCAACGCCCACAGTGGCCGTGGCCCATGAGTGACAAGAGCTCTGAGATAGCGGAGCCTCTCAAGGAAAAGCCACACAAAGGGCGCCGGCTGCCGCGCGAGGGCATAGATAGTGGAGGCGGCCAAATGTTGGTCGTCGGTGTGCTTCAGCCCCAGGAGCTGGCGGCACATGCTGGTCAAGGTACTGCTGAATAGGCGCCATTCACCTTTAGACAACACTGGCCAGCTGCCTGCTCCGTACAGGAGCCTGGGCATAATCAGGCTGTGAAAAACAGCAGCCTTGCGTTCGATGCTTAAGCGTGGGGAGCGGAAGACCTGCTTCCTGCAGTCCCTGAAACAACCCCATGCAGAACCACAACGCTGTTTCAGCTCTGCAAGAATACCCGTGCCATGTGTCTGGATGACGCCTAGATGCCGATATCGGTCAACAAAAGGGAGGCAGACGCCTCCCGTGTGCTCGTGGAGAATCCTGGCACAGGCGTCACCGCCAAAGAGGCTTCGGCGTACCTGCCGGGCACCAGGGCCGGCAGGGCAAAGCAGTGGCGGACTTAGAAACCCCGTACGACAACTGAAAGCCGTGCGCCTGGAAGGCGGTAGAAAGCAGCCCCGCTTCAGCAACGGTGGCACGGCGCAGCTGGCTGGAAGTGGCCGGGGCAATGCAACGGCTGATGTCATCCGCCCAAACAACATCGTCCAGGAGCTCACGGTGGCACGGGTGCTGCCGCGGGCCTAGGCTGAAGGACCCATCCCAATTAACATGTGCGACGGGTGCACAGTGCGGATGCTGTTCGCGCTCCTGGTCGCGGTAGGCAAGCACCTTTCGGACAACAGCAGCGAAAATGAGGTCTGCATAAGCAGATCCAGGCCGTGTTCCACGGTGTGTCTGCAGTGGCACGCGGTCGCCGCAGATCGTCATCCACGTGGTATCGTGGATTTCAGCTGCAACGGCTTCCGCCCAACGGTGTAAACCTTCGTCAGCCAAAGCAGTACCTCCCGTGAGGAGGTCGTGGAGCTCCTGGCGACGGCCTTCATTGGTCTCCCCAGACAGGGTAACTGCAGAAACGGGATCGGCACCGGGTCTGCGCATGGCAAGCCCTCTCGTAGTCGCGTAATAGGCAGATTCGATGTCCGTAAACAGGACAGCGGCGGGTTGTTTCTTGCGCCTCCGGTGGGCCAGGAAGAGGCGCACGCAGTGAGCCCCAAAAAGGGAGGTCATCCCTTTCCGACTGCTGAGCTGTAGGGGCCGTGCCTTGGCCTCGTGATGAGCCGCCAGTGTCGGGCGGAGGGACTGGTGCACAGTTTTCGACAATGTCGAAAGCAGGAGAATACCTCTGTGCGCCTTGCACTCCTCCCGGCTTCCTTTCTGCTTGTAAAGCTTGACAAGAGCACCGGACTTCATCCCTAACCCCTCCGAGCCACGGAGGGCTAGTTTCAAGCTGAGAGGGTGCAAGAGCCGGGCCATATCGGCCGCCGCAAAAATGCCTCTCAGCCGGGAGTCTGTCGGGCCCCGGTGCTTTGCGCCGGCCGGCGCGCAGGAGTATGTTCTGCAGATCCGTAAGGGTCGGCAGTCGGCTAATGGTGTCAGGCAGAGGCCAGGACCCAAGTTGGTCGCCACGTGCAGCGCTAGCAAGGAGATCACCCGGGGAGACCACGTGTCCTCCCTCAAGCTCACTAAAATGCTCCCTCCAACGCGCTGCAACTTCCTCGGGACTGGCGCACAGCTCTCCATTAACCTTGCGCAAGGTCGGCAATGTGTCCGGGGTGAAAGGTCTCTTGCGCCGGTGGCCAAGCAGACGTCGCAGTTGTGGGTAAGCCTCATTGAGCCCGCCCTGCTGCACCGTGTCAGCGAGCTGGCACAAGTAGTTGATCCGGTCTTGGCGACAGGCTTTCCGCAAGCGGTCTCCAAGGTGTCTGAGGCCGTAACTGAGAATGGCACCTGCCCGATTGGCCTCCTTGAACCAAGAGAGTCCCGGGTCAGCAAATGGCCTGTGGCTAGCAGAGGCCGCCCACGCCCGGAGAGTTACACGCAGACACTGAGACCGGATGTGGGTGAGGAGTCTAGCATTGGTGTGCCACACGCGGGTCAGCTGCGCGTGCAAACGCCAAGTGTCCTCGGTCAGATAAGGCTGCCGAGGTCCGGATCTGGGACATGGGAAGGCGGCAGTAAGCTGTTGCTGGAGGTATTCAACCAGCTGACACGCGTGGGAGTGGGAGGGGTTCTCCCATGAGATGGTGGGCGCACGGCGCAGAATCTCAGAGAGTCGGTGGCGACTTTCTGGCAAGGCAAGCTGCTTGATATCGATACGACCAGTACCGACTTGACTGCGGCGGATGCGGAATTGCAGGGCGACTTGCACGGTGACAACCGTGGCGTAATGATCCGGGGAGGAGCCAAGGGCGTGGACCCCGTGCTCAACGCAGGATGTGACCTCGCCGGGTTTCCAGTCTGCTGGAATGGCCACATAGTCAGCCCGGGTTTGGCGCCCGCCTCGTCGCTGCTGAAAGGTCCACCCAGGGCCGTGGTGGTTGGCTTCAAAAGTTGCCGGACACCAGGCCCTGGGCCTCCGCTTGATGATCCCCAATAGCTGGGCCACAGCTGCATTGCAATCGCCACATAGAATGGTGAGGGCCCTGGTCGCATGCTGCTGGATAAGCCTGAGGTGGGAGCCCCACCAATCCGCAATAGCGTGCGCTTCAACCGCCCGATGGGGAGCGTGCAAAGAGACGAAATTTTTTCGCAGCTTCTGCTGGGAGAACTGCACAATGATACATCTGGGCGATGCATGTAAGACGGCAAAGGCACTTGCCTGGAAACGGATGCAGCCCTTGCCCGCAGCATCTCCACAGAGAATGTGCCCCTTCTTGAACCACAGTTCCACGCCGTACTGTCCCTTGAGGGCACCAGCACTGCCTGATAGATCTTTTGGGTGTAAATTTACACTTTCGGATAATTTACACGCAAAATGGGGTATAAATTGTTTATACTCCAAAATTGGGGTGTAAAAAATTTACACTTTTGGGTGTAAA